>CATQJL010000223.1:52766969-53038562 GCA_958299035.1 Cylicocyclus nassatus | reverse complement strand
GAGGCTTGATATGAACAAATCGGCATTTCTGAAAATAAAACAGAATAAATTTACTTTTGTACGATCTCTCGAAGTGAAGGGTGTTATTTATCATCCGCCAGAGTCTTTGCGGGATCGTACTTCAATAAAGCTCATTTTTGCTTTTTGCAAGTAAGAATTACTAACTCAGCAGAAAGACGTAATACGACTTGTTCCTGGAAATGTACGTTTTATTCTTTGTAGTCAAGTTAAGTCATCCGCACAGTTTTTTAACTCATGCAATCAGATAAAAAACGGCTATTTATTCCGAAAGCAATTAAGCGAGTTTTTAGCTTGTCCCGCATAAACCGCTTCGAACACATCTTGAACGTCTGATTCAAAAGGATTGGCGGCTGGAGGGCGGAGCTGGTTGCTCAGACAGTCGACGGCATACCTCCGGAGCAGAAATGGCCGAGCCTCGGGGTTTCCCCAGGTGGGGATTGCCACTCGTGCTCCGGAGCCCTCCCATTTGTGCTCCGGAAGACCTTCCATTTATGCTCCGGAGTCCTCCCATTTTGTGCTCCGGAGACCTCCTATTTTGTGCTCCGGAGCCCTCCCATTTTGTGCTCCGGAGGTGTCCCAAATCTGGCGTACCTCCGAAGCAGAGATTTGCGCGTCCCGGAGAGGGGTCCCATTCGCCTGCTTGTGATCACCGTGACCTACAAGAAGGAACCGCCCCATCGCCCCGCTCTCATTGGTCAATTGGGTCCGCCGCGGCTCAACCAGATTTCGACTGTCCGCCGCGACTATGGCACCGACAGCCTGAGTGGGCTCTGCACCTCTTCCGTGGCGTGTTCTCTAATTACTCTCCCATCAAAAACGTGGGAAAGACGGGGTTTCAATCATAGAGATGACGATCGCGAAGGAGGTGCAGAGTCAGGTGAGGCGGCCGCGATGACGTGCTCCACCCTCCGGCCGCCAATCCTGTTGGATCAGAGGGTATCTGTCATAAACTTTGCTGAAAAAAAAAAACGGACTCGTGTGCTAATCTTAGGGCTGTGCGAATGACTTCGATTTCCCTTCAGCATTGCAAAAACGAGAACAAATTATTGTGGATATTCCTTTTCCCCTCCCCCCGTGGAACAGCCTACGTTAGATCAAACGATAATGTCTCGCACTCATTCTGGTCTCATTTTCTAGCATCTGGATGAAGCAAAACAATGCAAATCACAGACTTTTTTCTTATTTGGATACGTTAGCAGTGGAAATCGTAAACAGGATCAATTTCTTTTCAACGCTTCGAGAAAATTTTTGAAAAACTGCCTGCTATACTGGTGTAGCCGTACATTGGCAAAGTGATGGTCATAATTGGCTGCATATGCGTGATTTGAATTTGATTTGAATTCCTAATCCCTATAACTTCAAACCTTGCAGGGGTGGGGAAATTCTTGTTCGGTTTCCGTCTATGTCAACCATACGTCGATGAGCCCACTCCAGCTTCTCGTGAGCCCGCTCCAGCTTCTCGTAAGCCCACTCCAGGTTTTCGTGAGCCTGCACCAACATCTTTTCTGTTTGCCTACATAGGTAATTTTATATCATCAAAAAGTTAAAAAATAAAATTAGAACCCTACCTCCGGAAACTGTAGTGCATGCGCACTGTTTCTGCACAGATAATCATAAATAATACCAGTACTGGTGCGAATACAAACACCAGTAATTTGTATTCGCCAAGACAGTCACACTCAGCGCTGTAAAATGTTATGTCTGAACTCGCTTGCAATGCAATTGCAGTCTTGTCCAGATATTTTCAATAACTCGTATTGCAGGCAACATTCATCATAGGAGGACGAAAGGATTTTCAGAAAATTCAGGTTTTATCAGATTTTCAGAACTGTTGAAATTATCTAATTTCAAATTATCTGTCTGCATATATTGTATGTTTTCTGTACGTATTTCCCAAATAGAAAATTGTAAAAACCGCTTGTGACAATCCCCGTTACTTTTAGTGGATATATGATACTTTTGCAAAATTCAAGCCAAGGGACTGCGTTCGCGCAGGGGGGGGGGGGGAAGGGATGAACATACTGGTTACAAATCTGATAACCGTTTACAAAAATATCCACTACTTTTATCAAATTGTATGCAAACTCTAAGCTAAGGGTGAAAGTTGGCACGGGCGGTCAAGTGAGCTGCTGAAGGCGATACACGGGGCATGGATTTGGCATATAGAAGTGGGACAGGGACCGGAAAATCGTGTGGAAGGAAATGGTAGTTGATAGGGACCGAGCGAAGCCAGGTATCTCCTGTTTTTCGAAGGCGACTCGAAAGGTGCACCATTGCTGCGTAGTAACGAGATGAGCTGTTCTGATGTCTGTAAAAGGAAACGTAGTTGATATCTCGTTCATCTCTGAAACAAGAAAGTTTAGCTGTTGAAAGCTCGGAAGTGGTGTTCTTGCGCAGTCCTAGCTGAAAAAGGGCAAGAAAATTCGTTGATAAGTCAGAGATGCAATCAAATGGAAAGGTGTGCGGCGTCTCTCGTCCATTCCCGAATATGTTATTAGGTTGGTAAGAAAGTTCTCGAACTTTTTCAGACTAGATCTGCTAATTCTCGAAACCTAATACATGCACATCCGATAGGGATATTATTCGATAGAGCAAAGCAAGCTCTACAAGATGGCATGCAAGGCTCCACTCATCGTCTACATCTAGAACCTTAGTCGCACTGAAGGCTCGAGAAATTGAGAAAAAATTATATTTTCTTTCAAAAAAAAATCCTGCGGATCTCCAAACTGCTAACGAGAATTGCACATTACATCATACACTCGTATGTAGCGTTGCTGTGATTTTTTCCCATTTAAAAATGAGGAAAAGGAAGTTCGAGTTTATATAAAAACGAAGCTGTGTGCTTTTAACCACGTAATTGTATAGTATGAGCCCTTGGAAGAAGTATAACCGTGAATAGCATTCCGCAAGCCTTAGTTTTTGAAAAATCTTGGTTTTAGAGGAAAGCTCAATATGGTAATTTTTGGAAACGAGGGCCTGTGAAAAGCTGAAAATTCACAGTTATACTACTAAGGCTCGTACTATACAGGGTGTCCCAAAAAAATGTGCACACTCTTTGATCGTTAGTAACTCGCTTGCTTCGACGTCTTTCCCGATCTTCAGTAACCGTTTTATAAACCAAGGTTCAAGTTAGATTTACAGCATGAAGCGAAACTCAGACCTCCCTTCGTTACTGTAGGATTACGGTAGGAACTTTGGAGGAGGTTTTAAGCCAAAGAGTCGCATTTCGCCCCGAAAAGGAAACCAAAGAAGCCAGGAGCTTTAATACTAGGCTAATTAAAGTCGCTAATTACAGATATGGCATTTGCACACCACGGTCATGCTTCCATCATAAGTCGTTTCAGGAAAACAGTAACAACCGCCCTTTCAGTCCTTGAAAATGTAATTACAGCCCTGAAAAGGCTCAGAATTTTCGTAAAAAGTTGCATAATGAGATCAGCATGCTTAAAAACCTTGCTATACAAATTTTCAGAATTTTTTAGATTTTTTTATTGAACGTCCTATTTCACAATGGAGCTATATGCTAAAATTTCATACCGTAATAATACAGAAGCGAAAAGAGATTGGAGTTTCGCTTCATACTGTAAATCTAAGTTGAACCTCGCTCTACAGAATGTTACCTAAAGATCGGTGAGAGACGTCGAAGCAAGCGGTTATTAACGATGAAACAGTGTGCCCTTTTGTTTGAGACACCCTGTACGATTACACAGTTAGGAACAGCGTAGCTTTGTTTTTGTGTGAACATGAAAATTTTTAGTTTCTCGATTTCTAAATCACATTTGAGTGTATAATGTATTGTGCAATTCTCATGAGCAATTTGGAGATCCGAGGATTTTTTGAAAGAAGATATGAATTTTTCCCAATTTTTCGTGCCTTCAGTGCGACTAAGATTCTAGATGCAAACTTACGGTAAGTCGAAGCAGGTGGAGCTTTTGCATGCCATCTTGTGGAGCTTGCTTTGCTCTATCGAATGGTACCCCTATTGGATGTGCATGTATTAGGTTTCGAGAATTAGCAGATCTAGTGTGAAAATGTCCGAGAACTTTCTTTCCAGCCTAATAGCAATCAAACAATGATTTACATTTTTGAAATATTTATTTGATATTGTTCAAAATTGCTTATTTGATGATATTAACTATTCACTACTTAAAATGACAAACTTTGAAAGAAGCCGTCTTTGCACAATTCCCTTTGTAATCTTCACCCCTTCGTACCAAAACTTTGAAAAGTATCTCTTACGAAATCTTACGAAAAAAGTATTGTGAGCCTCTAAAGAACCTAGCGAAGACACTAAATAATTTGCCTTAGTAGTTCCTTTCCTAGATCTAGGAAACAATGATAGTTCTGCGGTATCATGAACAGAAAATCCTCCGCAGTCCAAGAACGATAAGAAAGCGATTTTCTAGTAAGATATCCTATCAAGTGTACACTAAATATAACAAGAACGCATACTACAAACCTCAAAAATCTAAATTCAGTTTACTGAGATTTTGAGCTTACACGCTCCGTGGTTCTGCTTCCTGATATGAGATACGCGACCTCGGCAATTTTCGCTTTTGGAATCGGAAAACTATGGAAACATTATCGAATACATGTCAAAATGAAAATACTTTGGTTTGGAGAAATCAGAAGGAGGAATTACTTCTTAGTACAGGTGTTTTACCTCAATGTGGCAGTCTCTGTTGCAAGATTATTCATATTCTTTCCTGTTCAGCAGATTACGGCGTGGACAGTGACCTGTAATGGATATAACTGTTAACGTTCGAAGATTAAAAAAAAGGACTAAGTTTCTCCGATTTTGTACGAAAAAAGCGACACTCGGTACATCTTAAAATTGCAAACATGGTTCAATTTCTCTACGAAAATGCCCTAAGATGCTGGCTATGCTTTTCTCCAAAAGCAGCTCAGAATTCTTGGCTTAAGACCATCGCTACCCTATTTATAGCAATTCATTTGTCTAGAAGACAGAAGGAATGGTTTGATGACTGTTTTTCCTTTGAAGCCTCTCCGAATCGTGCTTATGATTATCTAACAGCACAAAGGTTTTGAGCTACTGGATGTCTCACAATGACAACAAAATTTAGACAAAGTTACAGTAAGCGAGTTCTCACCTAGAATCATCACATGGTGATCCATAGTTACAAATTTGCGAAGTATGGACTACGAAACTACTGTTGGACTAACCTAGATCGAGAAGGAGGAACAATGTTTGTTCATTGCCCATCCACATAAGTCGGAACGGAAAAGAGCTTCCGCAACGCAAAAGAAACAGATGGTTGCTTGAAAATGTACAAAGCGATATATATAATATATTTGAGTCTTATCGGTTGCACACAGTAGAAGCACATATCATTCTGTACTAACAAATTTCTGCAATAACAAACTATGTTAAGGTACGATAGTATACCTCATATCTACACAGCAGTTTTGAGATAAAGACCAATGCACAGCAATAAGTGAACTACCCCTTCAAGAAGCGAATTCTCGTTGAGACTGCAAAATCTCAAAATTTTTTACCATATCTGAGAAATTTTCGACTTTAAAGTGTTCGCAGTGGTTAATAAAAGAATTTAGAAAAATGGTTTGCTAGATTGTGCCTCAGTGCCGCTGCCCCTCCCCCCCCCCCCCCTCCTCCCCTCTCGCTCGGAAAACCTCCAGCGATACGGACACGCAACTCCACGTAATATGGTTCGCCGACACCGGGTTAAAAAGACTGCGCATGCAGTTTATCCGATGTTTCTAGCACTTATGTCCTAGTAGCTTATATCGGTTATCCCGTATATGGAAACACAATTTTCCGACCTCCAAAATAATGCTATGAGTGGAGCGAACTTCGGGCTATATGGTCAGCTACGGCCCAATAGAAGCTAGCATTCTTGTATCCACACAAAAAGAGCCGCAACCGAAGTTGTTTACACCGAATTATAATCTGGTGATGACGTCGTCAACTTCAAAGTGATGAATTGTCATATTTATGATAAGGGAGGCCACAGGCTGTACCGGGGGGGGGGGCGGGTATGGAGTATCGCGCTACCATGTGCAGTTTACAGAGTGCGTCAAAAGTCTGGGAGCCTAGTACTTTTTCAGATAAAATCAGAAGGAAACTAGCTAGAAACAAAAAGTTTGGTGCACGTATGATTCGAACCTTTACAAATATAGCTCAGCTCTTAAGTTTTGAGACTGCCTCTTTTGGCTTCTAACAGCCCTTCAAAATCGTAGAGAGTCCACCTGTCGTGGCACGCAGGTAGTCCCAATAAGATTTATTCAAGGCCTTCACGATAACTGCTTCTTCCACTAAGCAAATGTGCAGCAGGATAGAGCAAGCTTTTGTCTACAACATATTTCCAAGAAAATTTTTTGCATTATCTAGAAAAAAAGAATTTTGGAGTTTTAAGTGAAGCAAATGTATTCGCATGCAGTAAATTCGGATTCGCGCGAAGGAAAGCAGAAAATCATAACGTAGGAAGTATCATAATTGCTCCATTGAAGGACTTCAACTGGATGCTTATATATAACACTCGTAGAAAGAAATTTAGCCTAGGACTCATTGCCTTCTGCACTTCTATAGGTTTCAACTTTGTTTTGAAAAAAGATGACCAATGGCACGCAGGTAACATTCGCAAACCTTTATTTTTGTTTTTGAAAGAACAAGTTTTGGCAAAAGCGAATACTAAGATATGATAGCGCAAAGCCTCATTTACAACGTGTGCATCAAAGGATTGTAGAATATTCAAAGTATCTCCAGCTACAAGATAAAATGTTGGTGCTGAAATTTTGATTTTCTTGCTCCGCATAAGCACTTGTTTAATAATTCCAATTATTACAAGAGCGTATGGCAAGCAATTCCAGCTAGGTGAATTGTGATTTGAAGAAGATGATTGCAGCGTTATGTGACACAAAACTGGAATCAAAATCATGAGTGGTTCTGCAATTTATAACATGGTCAGTTTGGCTCCCAGATTTTCGACGCACCCTGCACAAAGGGAATCGTGAATGATGTTCAACGATTTATTCAAAACTTAAGCACTATACATGTTGAAGATCCATGTTTAATAGATCGAAAGTTCAAGAAGAGGAGTAAAATAAAGCAGCATCAAGAATGAAATAAGGGAAGTCCGTCAAACATTTAGACACCAAGAAGCTCATTTTTCGCTCCGATCTTGAGTTAATTTTCTAGGGCTAAACCTTCTACACATATCTTGTGCATAAAAACACTTTTCATCCATAAGTCAGACTTAGTCTTATATATAAAGCCGAATGTCTGTTTGTATGTCTGTCTGTCTCTCTGTATGTACGTATGTTCCGAATAGAAACTTTTGTTTCTGAACCGATCCGGTCCAAACTTTGCACACATACACTTTGGGGCCAGGCGGTGCCATAGGCTACTTTTCGTTATTGATCGATATTGATTTTTTTTGCAAAATTCGAGCTACGGGGCTCGGAGTCGGCACATCGGGGGTAATCGAGCATGCTGATTACAAGTATATTATTGACAAGGCCGGGCGGAGCCGCGTTTGACAACTAGTGCTTATTAAAGTAAATTAAAGCTTCTGCGAACATATCGATGAAGAAAATTGGTTCCAAGGCAAAAGCTAGTATAAGGTTGTTACAAAAGTAACAAATCTTCTTGCTAAAGGAAGACTTGAGCTTCTTGTGGTAAACATTTGCCATTTTTAAATACATGTGTCTAAAAGCATCTGATCAGCAAAAAATTTTACCATCTGTGAGGACAGGTCATACAGCAATACCAGGGCTCAAGTAACTATCTTCTTCTTCGCACGCGCTTGACTCCACCTGCTATTGGTAAAAAATCGCAAATGAGCTACTACAGAGCGCATGACTTCTATAAAAACAGAATCAATCAAATCGTCAAAGGTTAGAAGCAGCAAATTTTTAAAACGTAGAGCTTTTGAACAATGGGTATGAATCAGGCGCGGAAGCGAAGTAGACTGAATGCTACAGCCTGGAACGATAGCCTTATCTGGTAAAGTTTGGTCACACCTATGAAGCAGCTGCATCATCAGTTCGGAAAAATTTTGAAATTTATGCGAGAACGAGGAGCTCAATTCCAAATTACGATTATTTCAAAAACAACTTTGTTTCGATAGTGTTGATTATTAGGGAGAAGATGAACAAGCAAACAACTAGTATGAACACACAAAGTTTTGTTATTACTAAGTCGAAATGCACGTCGAAGCAAATGTAGTTTTTGAAGCCTCCTTCGAATTTTTACGCATTGTCGTTCCTATTTCCTGAAACGTTGTCTGAATTTTTGCGTTGTAATAACCGCCCGAGTAGGAAGAAATTCGCTGCAACTGAAGGAGAAAAAGTAAAGAAGAACGAACTTTTACGATCTTTCACAAAAAAATCCAATATTCGAAGAAGTAAACTTTGGGACGTTGTGTCTACATTATGGACGGAAGCAGATCTATTGAATGCGATAAAAACCGCATAAAAAGACTTAAATTAGAGAATAACAAGAAGTTTTCGAAAACGCGGTTTTGTTACATTTCTCGTGCAAATCGAAAATGGGATTTTGGGACGCTGTTAGCATGAAAAAAAAACAAGAGCTGCAATATGATACACGGTTTGCTAAGATTAGGTTAAGAACAACGAAAAAAAGGGTACCAGAGCCGAATGCCCCGCGCCTCGCGTTTGGGGTAGCGAGGAATCGCGCAACGCGCAGAGACGCAGACGAGCAGAGGATGAAGAACAGAGCCAATGGGGCATTTGGCTCTGGTCGCAGATCTTCGCGGGGTCTTCACCAGCCCTGCAACATTATATATCGTTCTGATAGTCATGACACGACTAGAAGCACTGACAACGTTCCCAGGCATTGAAACCGCTCTTTAACGAGATGAACCGGCATTTTAGTGCGTGAATCTCTGCACAACATTGAAGCGCACTTTTGCGTTTTATTAAGCTCCAACAGCTTTCGTGAGCTTGTGAATACCAATTCTAGTCTAAGAAGAGGTCGAAAAATGTTGTCCTGAGTTTTGGAAAATTTCACAAAAACCTTCTTTTGGCGTTAAAAAGCCTTTGAAAACGCAAGTTCTCAGTTTTGTGGGGTAATCTAAAGATGTCTTTTCCTATACTTGCTTTATTCACACTTATTCCAATTTATGATCATGACATCCGGGACTTCGTCCGAACTACTTTTTCAAAGTGAGGGTTGTGTTCTATCATGGCATTCAAAATGAAGCTTATCAGAGTAAATCCCTGCTCTAGGTATTTAGGTGTGAAATGGTTCTTTATGGCAGAGTTTCTGCCACAAAGGACCAGCTTGGTGCAATCTGGTAGTACAACGTTCTCACTCGGTTTCAATTACTAAGCCCCTTTGGCCTATACCTTTCTCCACTTTTCCAGTAGCAGTCCTCGAACATCTCTTTTAGGGCAGGTGGAATATTGCTGTCATTCCAACATTTTCCAACCATCCCAGCAAAAATCCAAGTTTCGTACAGTGCCGTACCGAGTGGGGGGGGGGGGGCGCTCTCCCTCCGAGAATGGGTTGGAAATTTTGAGTTACTCATATGATTTATAAAACTTTGCAAATGACTATTCATACTTGTGAAAAATTGGAATAATTTTTCAAATTTTTTAAAATTCAATTTAGCCTTATGAAAAACTAGCTGGCTTACCCGGCTCCGCCCGGCCCTGTCGAAACAATATGATAAAGTCCCACCACTATTCCTGTACAACTTTTCCTTGTGCCCATTTCTACATACCAACTCCAACTCCCTATTCCCGCTGTGTTAGTTGTCAGCATGCTCACTATCCTTGTGCGAATTCCCAGCCCCGTAGTTTTACAAAAAATCGATAAAATCGAAAACTAATGGATAAGCTTAAGAACTGATATTGTATTCGTAATCAACATGCTCGACTACCCCCCCCCCCCCTGTGCCAACTCCCAGCCCCCTAGCTCAAACTTGGCAATCGATAAAATCGATGTCGGTCGATAACGAAAAGTGGCCTATGACTCCCGCCCTCCCAGAAGGGTATGTGTGCCAAGTTTGGTCCGGATCGGTTCAGAAATAAAATTCTCTATTCGGAACATATGTACAGACAGGCAGACATACAGACAGACAGGCAAACAGACATTCAACTTTATATGTAAGACTAGCGGCCCTACGGGCCGCTGTAAGTGGGTCGGGGCAGATACATTAGTATTTGCTTAGTTGGGAGTGCATCTAACTATAAACGGTGTTCATATCTCCTCTCTAGAGAAGCTAAATAACATGAAAAATCAAACTTCGCAGGTAGACACAAAAAATATCTGATATTTCGTTCCAAATGCCACCACCAGAATTCAATTATAATACAGCTTGCTTCGTTCGTTGCTTATAAGGAAAGCTACCTAACCTAGCTCGACCTTCTGGCAAGGGACATATATGTTCTGAATCAGCTTTGAACGCTGATTCCAAATATGCTATACTAGCTGCCACACACCATTCCGAAGTGAGTTATGGGCTTTTTCCTGCGCAAAGTTGGCATACTAGTGAACATGGGAAGACTACCTGTAGATAAAAATCTGCAAGAAAAAGGCGCTAAGATATTGTTATAACACAAATCCAATCTTCGCTCACTAAAAGATTACACCTAGTTCCTGTGCCACCTCTTCTGATCGCGTTCTGTTGCTCCGTAGCCACTTTCTCGTTAGAAAAATTCACAGCTTTTCTCCTAGTGCAACTGCTGACTGGCTACTTTCAAAATCTTTCGGGATTCACTACCACATTCCAGCAGTAGAGGATTTCTCAAGTTCGCATGACAAACAAAAAAATTTCCCAAAAATCCTCATTCTTTTCCACGTTTGTAAAGGGTAGTTGCAAGATTTGACATGAATGCACTGCGAAAGGGGATCCGCTGCCGGGTAAAATTGTTGAATTTTGAAGCCAGTCTCTGTGAAATGTTAGAATATATTCACATCCTGGGAATTATGCCAAATTGACCAAACCCGTGATTACACCGATTTTTGAAACTTTATTTTGAGGGTCAGTACTTTTTCCGCACCCTCTATATAAGGCAACCGAGAAAGCATTTGACAACGTCGAAAAAACCTATGGCATCCTGTCAGCGCTAGTCGATCAAGGAGTGGACCAAGCCTACGTGAGGACGTTAGCCGACTGCTACAAGACTGTACAGCGACGATGCAGCTATTCCATCTCCCGTGACCATCTCATTTGGGAACGCGGTCCGACATGGCGCACAATCCCGGCGAAGCTGTTTACCGCGGCCTTGCAATGGTGATGAAGTCTGGACTGGGACGAGAGAGGCGTACGAGTTGATGGGAGATTCCTGTCAAACATTAGTTTGCGGACAACATCGTTCTCTCTCCGAGCGTATCACTGAATCAGAGACAGAGCTGAAGGAAAAACGTAGGAGGAAAATCGCAGGTAGGTGGAGCCGTTCACACCGTGGCGTCACTCTCCCAGGCTTTAGGAGCGATCTTCTCGGTTCCGATTTTATGTCATGCGTTTCGCAGTTGGGTGGTCGTGATGTTGGTACGGTTAGCGGAAGCGAGAAGATTGCTGAGCGCGAAAACGGCGAAAAAAGGCTTTAACGGAGGAGGGAAATTGCAGGTGGGCGGGGTGTTTACTTAGTGGCGTCACTTTCCCAGCTTAGGAGCGATCTTCTCGCTTCCGCTAACCGCACTAACATCACCACCACCCAACTGCGAAACGCATGACATAAAATCGGAACCGAGAAGATCACTCCTAAAGCCTGGGAGAGTGACGTCGCGGTGTGAACGGCTCCACCTACCTACGATTTTCCTCCTACGTTAGGGCCCTTTTTGGCGTTTTCGCGCTCTCCATTGTGGTTTATCGGTTTCAGCATGGCGAATAGGCCCGGGTAAGCACAAAATCTCAAAATCGACTTTTTGCTTGGACACCGCCTTTAAATGCAGCACAAAACGCTGACTCCGAAACTGTATTCCTTATCTGCTTAGCGCCTATGTGGGCGAAGTTATGAGCCATTGAAGGCCGATATTTTGCTAAGCAATCGTGCATTCAAAGCGCAAGTTTGACAGTGAAAGGGGCGAGCTAAAGAGCAACAATGTGATCAATTTCGCAATTTCTAGGTGCGATTTTTTCGTAGTACAACTGCACATAACAAATGCTGCATCGAAAGGTGGGCAGCTCTGTCTCTGATTCAGTGATACGCTCGGAGAGAGAACGATGTTGTCCGCAAACTAATGTTTGGCAGGAATCTCCCATCAACTCGTACGCCTCTCTCGTCCCAGTCCAAACTTCATCACCATTGCAAGGCCGCGGTGAACAGCTTCGCCGGGATTGTGCGCCATGTCGGACCGCGTTCCCAAATAAGATGGTCACAGGAGATGGAATAGCTGCATCATCGCTGTACAGTCTTGTAGCAGTCGGCTAACGTCCTCACGTAAGCTTGGTCCACTCCTTGATCGACTAGCGCTGACAGGATGCCGTAGGTTTCGACTTTGTCAAATGCTTTCTCGGTTGTCTTATATAGAGGGTGCGGAAAAAGTACTGACCCTCAAAATAAAGTTGAAAAAATTGCAAAGTTCGGCGATTACTTTTTTATAGAAATTAATGGACCATAGAATGAAAGCGATGACTACCCATGTTGAGGTGTCGATTTCTCAGCTTAGATAATCTCAGGAAATATGTTTAAGTGTGCACCATTTATAGAAATTCCACCACATGCATTAGCTGAATTTTGGATTGAATGCCAACATTCGCGCCTAAATTCTGGCCAGAGTAAATGCAATGAAATTCTGGTTTTTAATGCGGTTCTGTAATTTTTGAATTTTTTGTAATTTCAAAAATTCATGAACTGTAATTCATGAATTTTTGACAGTTGAGGCAAGAACCTTGTTTCAAACACCATTGGATAGAGCGTGAAAAGAGCTTTCAACCGTTTGCTATTAGGTGAAGGAAGGAAGTCTTGAGAAAAAAAGCTGTCCTGAAACAAGGCCTAAAATAACACACATTACTTTGGCACTAATCTTATACTTCAACGTTTCGCAACTACCGGCTTAGCTCATTCAACAAAATCAAAAATGGTCACTTATCCACTAGATCAAACATGACACCACATCAATGCACTGATAGCCAACACCCGGATATCCCAGCCGTACCATACAAGAAGCATACAAGAAGCCAGTGTCACCTATTGTAGCCTCTTCGTATGTTTCCACTTCCAATATATTAATGCAGTCATTTCTCAGTCGTTTGCGAATCACATAGGATACAAGCAAGTTTAATGTGGAGTGACAAATTCACTGATACATTCTCACATCTCCGTACATAGAGTGAAACGAAAGATCTACGAAACAGCGTACCGCGTAAGCTGCCTTGCAGCGGCAGTAAGTACCAATATACTATACCAATATATCTGTACATAGTTGTACGTACAATACATATATACGTACACTGATTACCAGAGTGCGTATATATCAGGTCCCATAATTTTTTACCATTTTTACCTAAACATCAGCATTTCTGAGAACTGGGGCACCTTCAAATTTCAAACACATGATCTCACTTTTGTATGTATGAGCTATATGATCACTTGTGTGAGACGAGCTCAGGACTTCTAAAGGCGGAGTTTGCCATTCTCTCCATTCAATTTTTTCTTTATTTCTAGCCATGGGAAAAATACGGAAACTGTATAATTGGACGTTCGATGTGTCGAGCATATGCTAAAATATATAAGTTTTTTATAGATTTTTTTGGGGCGGAGATATGATTCTGACAATAAAATTAGTTCTTGACTGCTATCATACTTCAGCTCAAATTTTTACCTGGATTGTGATTTGTGCTCGACGTCGATGAGTTCGTAGACTAACTGACATCGACGTCGACGCTCAGAGCCTGATAACTCAACATTTTAGTAGAGTAATTTTTCACAGCTTGAAATTAACCTTGACAAGTAAGACAAATGTATGTTTCCCCTTACCCTTATCGTCCTGCCTCTCTTCTTTTCTCTCCCACTTTATACAATGGAATATTATACTTTGAATCTGCATTTTATCATACTCTCTGAGTGGGACGAGTTTTCAATCAAAATTTGAAAACTCAAACTGTTGAAATTGAGATTTCGAAGGTATTACTCTATATGTTTTATTCAAATTTGTATTTGAATGAGATTTTTACTCAAATAGCGCGAGTCCTTGTAGAGCCACATTGACCAAGCCATATATGACCGCAAGTTTTAGGTGTGGTTGTTCTAGATATACAGATAAATTCAAATGTTTATATATTCGCATGATTTATCTAAGTGCATTTTGCTTTTGTTCAGTGTAATTAGTGTAGAAGATAGTAAGAACGCTTGGTAGTGGGCTGGCATGTAAACGTATATTTCTGGAGTACCGGAATAAGTTTTCTTCGAGCTCCCTCCCGGATGTGATAACTCCAAGTATATGTAGTCTTTCTTTGTAGTCTTTGAGCTATATCAGCAAATAGATATTTATTTTATTGTGCCACAAATTTCTGAAAAAAAGATTAAGCAACTTAAAAGTAATAAGCATTTGATAGTATTATGAAGAATTCCGTACAGAAGCAAATTTTTGAGAACATTGTTTAGCAGAGAGCATCACATAGCACCGTTAGGCCCCGGGCAGACTTCACGCGATTTGATCGTCGCGACTGAGTCGCGACGAGACAACTGTTACAACATCATTCCATCCGATCAACTTGCATTCGGTTGTGATATTTTTGAATGTGAAATGAAAATGAATGGAAATCTTGGCGATTAGATCGCGACGATTAAGTCGCGTGAAGTCTGTCCGGGGCCTTATGTCAATGTATATGCAAGGGCATACAATCGAAGACAGACATCACATAATGTAATTAAATTCCATGACAATTTGCAGCCTGCACATACCATTTTCAATTTCGAAAGAGGAGTCTTATGTACAAAAATTGACTACTGAGCTTGAGTGTAAGCAGTAAGGCTAATTTTTTCGATGTTAGGAAGGTGGCGGAGTCGTTAGTGAGAGGCTTGATATGAACAAATCGACGTCTGGAAAGATAAAAACAGAGTGAATTTGTCGTCATTGTATGATATTTCAAAACAAAAGGTGGTATTAGTCATTTGCTCCGGAAACTTTTGAATTGTTTTTCAGAATTTTTGCGAAAACAGAACATTACTCGCAAGTGAGCACATCTCTGTGCAATCTCTAACTCAGCAGAGGGAAACTCGCGACCCTATTCATGGAAAAGGACACGCATCGAGTCATTTCGATTGTTTGTAGCGAAATTAAGTCATTTGCATAATTTCACAACTTTGTTTTTCGCGACTTACTCTACTTAATTTTGCTACACACTCTAAAACGTAGATTCTAGTGTCTTGCAATTCATTTTGTTATGTCTCATAACGCTTTCAAAAATTTTTTTTCAAATAACAGCTTACTATACTGGTGTGTAGCTGTACAAAAGTGACAATCATATAATTTAGCTGCAGATGTGTGGCATCTGAATCCCTACCTGAAAATCGTTCCTGTACTTCTTCCATGTAGTTTTGCATCTGTCCTAATGTGGTAGAGATATTAAGAGCCGCATCAGATGCACTGATGCTGTCTCGTCGAGGTGGAGCCGATCTGAAACCATAGAAGAGTTTAGAAACTAAAAAAATCTCGAGAAGTCTCTGAGATATGTACCACTGACCGATCAGGTGGAATGTATACCATGTAAGATGGTGGTCCCTCGTGTGCTCTAAGTTCGGTTATCCTTCCAGTAGTCTGTTCATTGACCGTAGTTAAGCTTCTTCTTATTGCGCCAGAGTTGGGCGGAACGTTTCCATAATTCCCAAGAGTTTCATACGATGGCGGTGGTTGCTCGTCCTTGTAGACTTCATCATATGGTGGAGGAGAATCATCGAATCCGTGATCTGCAATTACGAAAGTTTCAATCGCATAACATTTGGGTATGAGCACACCAGGCGGATAGAGAAAAAATTCCAACCTTGTATGTCAGAAAATCCTTGTTGGGTCCCCGTTGCTGTAGTACCCGTTCGTCGGCCTTGCTCCAGTTCCTCTTGAGCCCGCTCCAGCATCTCTTCTGCTCGCCTTGATAGATTTTTTCATTATAAGTTTTACCTCCGAAAACTGTGGTACCTGAACGCCATTCCTGCACAGGTGACTACAATAAATCCCAGTACTAGCCCGAACACAAGCACAAATAATTTGGATCCACCAGGATCGTCAGACACAGCACTACAAAGTGTTTTATAACTCGCTTATAATGCAATTGCAGTCTATTTCAGATTATTTTCAACAACGTCTTGTACTGTCGGCACCACTCATTGTAAGAGGACGGAAGAATGTTCGCAAAATCTGTTCTATCAAATCTTCGAAGCTGTTCAAATTATATCTATAGTCGTCCTCACCCCACTAGTCGGTCGGTGGTCGAATTTGAATTCGAACTGGAGCAGGCCGACCGCGGCAGAGCGCGGCAGATGCCGCCCCTCAGCCAACCGCTTGCACGACCTTTTTCTTATTTTCTCCTGTTTCTTTGCTATTTCTCGTATTGCGGCAATGTTCTTAACAGATTTTCAGATTTCTTACCGCTAACTCTTTGAAACAAACACTTTTTGAGACGTTTTCAGCCCTATCGCAAAAAAAAAATAGTTTGGAGTACACATTTTGAAGAAAAACTTGACAAAGTTTATCAAATCACATTTGTGTATATGTCAGTTACCGGAAAAGAGATATCTCATTCAAAAATCTCCAAAAGCATCCTTCTTCCCGGTTTACTTGGAAAAAAAGTGTTGAACAAAGGAGCACAATGCACAAAACAATAGTTAACGGCACAAAATCTAAAAACCTGATTGAGAACATTGCCGCAATACGAGAGACAGCAAAGAAACACGAAGAAAATAAGAGGAAAGCTCGTGCAAGCGATTGGCTGGAGGCGGCGTCTGCCGCGCTCTGCCGCGGCCAGCCTGCTCCAGTTCGAATTCAAATTCGACCACCGACCGACTAGTGGGATGAGGACGACTATATAAATAGAGCTGAAGGTCTGCTGCATGTATCTGTATGTATGCTCCAAATAGAAGATTCCATTTTTGAACCGATCCGGATCAAACTTTGCAGCATACACTTCGATGCGCAGCGGGTGTTGTATTTCATTCACTTTCAAGTTCATATCTTGACGGTAGTCAGGGCCCGGCACAGATCGAATGAGCTCTGGACTTCGTTTTTGAGACAGAAAGTAGAGGGGATATCGTTTTCGCGGGGGCCCTCGGTAAAGCCCCGTAAATTTCTGTACATGCATTACTAGAAAAGTGTGTGGGGGAAATTGCATGTACAGTCTACAAGACAATATAGCACAAGCTATAGAGACAGTTCATAACATGGTGGATCTGCTTCATCGTTTCTTGCAAAAAAGTGCGCATAATCTGAAAGCAAAACCTAAGCAAACTGCTTGTTTACAGCGTAGAGACAAGCGTATGACACCAAATTCGGACTGTAGGCATAGAATATTATTCAAAAGAATTATGTAAGAAGCGAAAACCTATGTGACGCAACACCTTTTTCAAAATTAGTCGGTTTCCAGCCGGTTACCATACGATCTGAGACCGTATGGAGCATATATTTCTGTAAATTCACATAAGTTTTGAGTTCTAAACGGACGGATTCTCCGGATAAGAATCCTGAGCATGAAGACCTAAATGGCTTTATATAATATCGCACTCCGTTCACAAACTTTGTGTGCTCTTGAATTTTCAATTTTATTCTAGGCTATTCCTTTCGGACTAGTCATTATCGCTGGTTTGAACACGCGAAATTACATTCGGAGCGACCTATTATCATCGCAAATGTGTAAGAATGGAGATATTTTAGAACAACTGAAAAAATGAGTCCTTGGCGCAATTATTTTACCACGGTGTGGCAATCTCTTTTTTGAATTATCCATATTTTTTCTTGTTCAGTCAAACTGTGGCGGTTTTGGGTGATAATCTGCGTTGAAAACAGACATTAGATTATCTCGAGAATACAAATTATGATAGACCTTAACTTGTACAAAAAAAGACGAATGATTATCAAGAATACCACAAATTCACATCAGGTTCTTTACGAAAGTGTTCTAAAATGCTTTTTATTATTCACTGAAAAAAAGAAAAACAAATAAAATTTCTGCGGTGACAGGGATTGGCATGTTCGATTATGGAGGCGTGGCGCATTCCCAGAAGTAAGAAATCAAGATTTGGGACGGTTACTACTCTAAACTGTTTTCTCTTCAAGTCTGCTGTTAGTGCTTCAGACAATATTTTTATCTAGAATTGCTCTTGAATGTAACAATAAACGGAAACGCGCATCTATCAATGTTCTAAATGCTGAGATTAGGTCTAAATATCCAAAATGACGACATCTGTTTAGATCGAGCAGCTATCATGAACTAATAGTATGCTGACATTTTTCGAAAGAAATTTGAAGAATGTTTTGCTATATGAGTCGTAACGCCCCCCCCCTTGTCAATACACAAAGAAGCAAAGAAGCTTTTGTGCGAAATCATCCAAACTTTCGCCTGCTTGTCAGCCCGTCTTCCGGCAATAAGCCAATTTTGTAAGGTTATCCGGTCCGCACCTACCATATGCTCTCAATTATGGTTTTGCTAACCAACTTGCTCAAATTTTCCCCTTCTAAAGTTGGGTGCAAAATTTTTCCATTAATTTGTTATATCTCATTTATTCTGGCTATGATCTCTCCCCAATATTTTTCTCCTGATTTCAACATTTTGATTACACTCACTGTGTTCTCACGATCTCATTACAGGCACTTCTCGTTCCATAAAGTATCTTCAGCAGAGGTAACGCCGTCATACTTTCTTTATCAAAATCAGGTCACAATGGCCTAAAGGTATCTTCTGCCCTTATGTTGTGCTGTTTATTACTAACGTAATAATTTGATCCAAAAAGTAGCCTAGCTAAGCTGATGTCGTACACCCCTAATGCGCCCAAACATGGTTGCTAACACTCACGCCCTAGTAGCAATATCGGTTGCCCCCGTGTATGGAATACAGGGTGTCCCAAAAAAAATGTGAACACAGTTTGATCGTTAATAACTCCCTTGCTTTTATGTCTTTCGCCGAGCTTGAGGCACCATTCTATAGAGCGAGGTCTAACTTGAGTTTATGGTATGGAGGGAGTCGTCCATCTCTCTTCATTACTGTAGGATTACGGTAGGAACTTTGACAAGGATTTTAAGCCGTTGAAAGCCATATTCTGCCTCGGAACAAAACCAAACAAGCCAAAAACTTTAATACATGGGAAATGGAAGCCGCTGAGTTCGAGTATGAAATTTCCACCTTGCTGTAACGCTTCTTTCCAGGGTTATTTCAGGTAAACCTTAATAACCGAATATCCAGCATTTGTCAAAAATGTGATTACACCGTCAAAAAAGCTAGAAACTGGAATCAGCGAGCGCGAAAACCTTAATACACGATTGTTCAGATTTTTTGAAAAGAATTTTGTCAAATGGCATATTTCACAATAGATCCACATGTCAGAAGTTCATACCTTAATCCTACAGTAATAAAGAGCGATCAATGATTCGCTCCATACCACAAATCTAAGTTGAACCTCGCTCTACAGAATGGTGCCTCAAGCTCGGCGAAAGACATGAAAGCAACGGAGTTATTAACGATCAAAAAGTGTTCACATTTTTTTGGGACACCCTGTATAAACGCAATTTTCCATTTTTCAAAATAATTCTACGAGATGGAGCAACGCTTCGATGTAGGGCCAGCTACGGTTGAGGAGAAGCTAGCTTTCTTGTATTCACAAAGCCGTGACCGAGCATGTTTAAACCGAATTGCAATCTCGCGATCACAAGGTGATGATCCATCTTCTTATATATAAAGCTGAATGTCTGTTTGTCTGTCTGTCTGTATGTCTGTCTGTATGTATGTATGTCTGTACGTATGTTCCGAATAGAAAATTCCATTTCTGAACCGATCCGGACCAAACTTGGCACACATACACTACGGGCCCCGGCGGGTGTCATAGGCTACTTTTCGTCATCGATCGATATCGATTTTATCGATTTTTATCGATTTTTTTGCTGAGTTCACCTACGGGGCTGGGAGTTGGCACAGGGGGGTAATCGAGCATGGGGATTCCGAATACAATATTGGTTTTCAGGATTATCGATTACTTTTATCGATTTTATCGATTTTTTTGCAAAGTTTGAGCTACGGGGCTGGGAGTTGGCACAGGGGGGTAATCGAGCATGCTGATCATCCCCAAGGGGGGTGATCAGCATGCTCGATTACACCCCTGTGCCAAATTCCAGCCCCCTAGCTCAAATTTTCAAAAAATCGATAAAATCGATAAAAGTAATGGACGATCTTGAAAACTAATATTGTATTCGCAATCTGCATGCTCGATTACCCCCCTGTGCAAACTCCCAGCCCCGCAGGTCAAACTTTACAAAAAAAATCGATAAAATATAAAAGTAATGGACGATCCTGAAAACTAATATTGTGTTCGTAATCAGCATGCTCGATTACCCCCTGTGCAAAATCCCAGCCTCGCATGTCAAAATTTACAAAAAATCGATAAAATCAATAAAAGTAATCGATAATTCTGAAAACTAATATTGTATTCGGAATCCCCATGCTCACTTCCCCCCCCCTCTGTGCCAACTCCTAGCCCTGTAGGTGAACTCTGCAAAAAAATCGATAAAAATCGGTAAAATCGACATCGATCGATAACGAAAAGTGGACTGTGACACCCGCCGGGGCCCGAAGTGTATGTGTGCCAAGTTTGGTCCGGATACGGCGGAGCCGGGTAAGCCAGCTAGTCCTATATATGATAAAGGAGGTCACAGACTATAACCGGTGGGGGGGGGGTATGAGTTATCGAGCTTTATCATGTGGAGATCACAAAAGGAATCTTGACCGATTCTCAGCGTTTTTTCAACGCTTGAGTACCCCACAACTCATGCGTGGTAGATCGAACTTCAAGAAAACTGTAAAATAAAAAAGCAGCATGAATCATGAAGTAAAGGAGGTCGCTTGAACATCTAGCCAAAAAGCTCATAATATGCTCCCATTGGGAATCCATTTTCTGAAAAATCTTCTGCATATTCTGTGCATAATCACATTCCCTAAAAGTCAAATTCTATGCTTTAGAGAGAACCAGAGCTTCTGATGAATAGAGAGATTAATCAGATTCAAGACAAAAGTTAGTAGAAGGTTTTTTCCCAAAAGCTTAACTTTTTTTTGTGAGATTGCATAGCATGATTTCTACAAACTGAAAGCAATCAAATTGTCAAGAATGTTAGAAGTACCAAATTTTCGAAAATGAAGAGCTTTTGAACAGCTTAGTATGATTCAGGCGCTCAAGCGAAGTAGTCACGAATGCTATAACCTGGAAAGATAGCATTATCTGATAAGGTTTGGTCACAGCTATAGAAACAGTTGCGTCATCAATCCGGAAAAGTTTCGAAGTTAAAAAAACGTTTTTGTGCTTTGAAAGAAGCAGAGTTTGAAAAGAAACTCGCTATAATTGGTAGGATACGAGTTTGAATCAAACCGTATTGGTAATAAAAATTAGAATACATGTGTTCATGAAGCCCTCGTCTATTGCACTCACACACGTTATTTGCTCGAGCATTTGTAACGTAAGATGGTTATTGCACACTATGAACGCCACTTAACATACTTTTCAGATATGAACTTGATTTCCAGTAACTCTTCCTTGTTTCCTTGGCTGTTTTGTTCTGATTATTCATGTATTAGTCTAGATAGTATAGTACAGGCTTTCACAGACTGTTACGCCAATTTTTTCTTACTGAGAAGTTACTATCTGGGCCCGTAGTAATCTACTCTACCAGGTGGCATCAAAGATGCCGGCAAATTCGCGAACCTCGCGGCATGTTCGTGTTTCGGGCGCAAACTAAATCTTGCTTTAGATTCTCGCTTTTTGATTAGTTTTTCTCTCTTTTTTGTACTTCTCGAAATTGACGTCTTATTCGCCTTGATCGTTCGTAGGTTCTGATAATTCCAAATACCCGTACTCCGCAGTCATATGCACATGAAATTTCAATAACGCATGCAGCCGCAAAACACTTATATCAAGCGCGTTCGAACCTGCATGCGTCAACTTTGAGCGCCGCAGCACTGACCATTCAACCACGCGGTCAGTTTTTGCTTTGTGCGGCAGTAATTACAAACGCACAGAAAAGTTGAGCCTGTGAGAGCGCAGGATCAATACATTGCGTGATAGACATTGACCTGAAAGAACAGCTGATTGATAAGAGCAAGAGGCAGGCGAAAACGTTGCAAACAAGATTTAAAGGAATTGCAAGAAGAAGATGGGGCTCTTTTTGGTTATATGATATAACTATTTATTTTTTCTACAGGTATATCAAGAATTTGAACATGGAAAAACCCATAATGATAAAAATCATGGTTTTTTGATAGTAGAAAATGAATTTTTGTGATCCTTCTGCTTGACGTAAATTGTGTGATACTAGCGGCCCAATGGCTAACAGGCGTGAGAAATGTTGTATTGAGTCACCAAAGCCTCGTATAACACTTTTCCGATGCCGTGAAAGCTAATAAACTTCATCTAGTGATGTTTTGATTGGAAAGTTCTGCTGGGAAGGCATGGTGCGCATATAGTTCTAATGACGAAAGTACGACTGCTTGCAGAAGAACGTTTGGAGTCAAGAAAGATGTCGCGTTTAGTGAAGCTCATTCTCCAAAACAGAAATGCACACCTTACAACTCGCGCTTTTTCTCGAGACTCTCTCGTATAGCGTCCTTCACGTAGCTCTCTTTTCTGTGGCTTTTCTTAGCTGATATATTGTACGTTCTTTTTGGTGTAAAATTTTTTCAAAGCGTTAGCAGCTTTTTCCGTCAAACATTAGAGGAGGATGAGGACGATTCGCGTCCGTACTGCTTTCCACACAGGACTACTGTCGCGCGCGGAACACCCTGCGGCGGCTTTTGCCTAAGCAAAGCAGGCGGAAGAAAGATTTGCGGCCTGCTGACGTGTTAAGACAAGTCAGAATCAGGATAGCGCTGGAGACCGCCCGTGCGGAAAGACTGTCTTCCACAAGAGCTTAATTTCCTCATCACTCTAGCCTTAAAATATTAGTTTAGTTAGTCTCCATTCCCAGTTTCTTAGCCAAAATGCACTCATTTTTTCCCTCTAAAAGTCCACAGTGAAGTTGTCCACTCTTTCTTTGTTATTCAAGGAACTGTCCCGTCTGCAAAACCCCCTTTTTTCAAAAGCTTACTGAAGAAAGTCACAGTATCTTCCTCCCCCTTCAATGCACTTCTAGTCAGTATGCTCACAGCGTCCCCCTCATCTTTCGTGCCAAAACCGCAGGGCCCGGCGTACGTTGGTTCGAAGGATTTTGGAAGACTAAGCTCGCCGCAGAATGCAGAAAGAATATGTATTCGTGATTAGCACCTCAGAAAACTCCCTAGACCAAAATTCAGCCAAAACTGAAGTGACTCTTCTACTTATACCCACCGTTGCCCCACTAAGTGGCGTTTTTGTGAAAAAAGAATGTAATATTTGTGATCCCCATCGATCAAATCTCAGCCAAATTCACAACTTTGAAATTTTGGGCCGCGGACACAAAAATAGCACCGTTCGAACTTCCCCGCAAGCACTCAGATAATCGCCGGGGCAGGCGGTCCGCAAACTCGCGCTTTTCTGCAAGCGGTCAGCAGAATTTTAGGGCGTGGCCAAACCTTCAGCGGGCGGCACTTCCTTTACGGTCGCATATTCTGCCAGCGGGCAGCAATACAAGCATTTTCTGCAAGCGCTTGGCAAATAATTTCTTTCAGCGAGCGCTCCAAACTTTCAGCAAGCGCTCGGACTCTTTTTACGCAGTTTTGGGCGTAGTTGAGAAGGTGAGGCTCTATGTAGCAGAGGTGTCATCGATGGTTTGATTAGCCAAGTTTAGAGTACCTTCTTCCAACGGAAGGCACCCTGGGCAGTGCGGTCCTCCACAAAGGACCGTGCGGCCCCAACAATTTTGCATATTCTCGCGGAAATACCGCGAGAATGCGGCCACTATGCCGCAACTTATCCACAGAAAGACCGCGATAGTTTTCCGAGCGTTCGTCCAATAATTGGCCAAAATTATTCCAAATTTCTGCAAGCGGACCGGAAGAAATCACCGAGCTACTTTTCCGGTGCCCGCTTGCTCAAAATTCGCATAGCCGCCTGCCCCCGGCGAATATTGAGCAAATCCAGTCCTGGTAAACACCTTATTTTCCAAAATTTTTATGCCAAAGCGTGAGTCTCCTTTTTTTTTCTGGAAGTTCTCTCTATCTTTATTCGAAGCATGCTATGCTGCAGCCGATAAGTAACAAATGGATAATGCGCGCGGCGATCGCTTTTACGCGTAGTTCGCGCTCATCTCGTGGATGCACAAGTCGGGGATCTTCATGGCGCGCTTCTGTGCCGCTTTTAACCTAAGCGAAGGCGTGAAGGTTATCTACTATTGAGGCGCGTTTGATCTGACGCATTTTCCTTGGATTTTCTCACTCAGTTTATGGTGGTTTTCGTATAGTTGTGTGATCGCTGAAGTTCGGTGAAGAAAGAAGTGAATGTTAGAATTTAACCCTAGTGTCAAATTACTCATCTTATATATAAAGCTGAATGTCTGTTTGTCTGTATGTCTGTCTGTCTGTCTGTCTGTCTGTCTGTCTGTGTGTACGTATGTTCCGAATAGAAAATTCCATTTCTGAACCGATCCGGACCAAACTTGGCACACATACACTACGGGCCCCGGCGGGTGTCATAGGCTACTTTTCGTCATCGATCGATATCGATTTTATCGATTTTTATCGATTTTTTTGCTGAGTTCACCTACGGGGCTGGGAGTTGGCACAGGGGGGTAATCGAGCATGGGGATTCCGAATACAATATTGGTTTTCAGGATTATCGATTACTTTTATCGATTTTATCGATTTTTTTGCAAAGTTTGAGCTACGGGGCTGGGAGTTGGCACAGGGGGGGTAATCGAGCATGGGGATTCCGAATACAATATTGGTTTTCAGGATTATCGATTACTTTTATCGATTTTATCGATTTTTTTGCAAAGTTTGAGCTACGGGGCTGGGAGTTCGCGCAGGGGGGTAATCGAGCATGGGGATTCCGAATACAATATTGGTTTTCGGGATTATCGATTACTTTTATCGATTTTATCGATTTTTTGCAAAGTTTGAGCTAGGGGGCTGGGAGTTGGCACAGGGGGGTAATCGAGCATGCTGATCATCCCCAAGGGGGTGATCAGCATGCTCGATTACACCCCTGTGCCAAATTCCAGCCCCCTAGCTCAAATTTTGCAAAATCGATAAAATCGATAGAAGTAATGGATAATTCCAAAAACTAATATTGTATTCGTAATCTGCATGCTCGATTACCCCTCTGTGCAAACTCCCAGCCCCGCAGGTCAAACTTTACGAAAAAATCGATAAAATCGATAAAAGTAATGGACGATCCTGAAAACTAATATTGTGTTCGTAATCGGCATGCTCGATTACCCCCCTGTGCAAAATCCCAGCATCGCATGTCAAAATTTACAAAAAATCGATAAAATTAATAAAAGTAACCGATAATTCTGAAAACTAATATTGTATTCGGAATCCCCATGCTCACTTCCCCCCTGTGCCAACTCCTAGCCCTGTAGGTGAACTCTGCGAAAAAATCGATAAAAATCGGTAAAATCGACATCGATCGATAACGAAAAGTGGACTGTGACACGCGCCGGGGCCCGAAGTGTATGTGTGCCAAGTTTGGTCCGGATACGGCGGAGCCGGGTAAGCCAGCTAGTTTTTTATAAAATATGATTTCTTACCGTATTTTCTTTTCTTTATCGTCCACGCTGTTCGATGAAACTGCGATTAAGTTGGCGCACTTGATGAACATAGTTGATATTTGTCGTGGAGCACGCCAAATCAATGGCGCATTTAGCCTAAGCAAAAGAAGGAAACGAAACCTTTTTTGCTTGTAAAGTTAGAGTAATGCAATTTGTCCAAAATACGTGCTCCTGGCATTTTATCCATGATACTTATTCTAATAGTCGTCGCTTTGCAGCAACCCTTTGGGAAAATTCTAGAATATACTTTGATTACTTCCACAACGACTTATAATACCAAATGACTGGAAGCATCTATATAGGCTTCTACCGTTTTGTGAATACTCAAAGCTGCAGAAACTTCATATGTGTGTTATCGATGAGGACCGGACGGTCCTCGACAAAGGACCATGCGGTCCTCATCAATTTTGCATATTCTCGCGGAAAATCCGCGAGAATGCGGCCAATGCGCCGCAACTAATCTATAGGAAAACCGCGATAGTTTTCCGAGCATTCGCCTGAAAACTGGTCAACATTTCTTCAAATTTCTGCAAGCAGGCCGCAAGAAATCAGCGAACTATTTTTCCGGTGCCCGCTTGCTCATCGCATGGCCGCCTGCCCCCCGCGATTACCTGAGTGGTTATCAGAACCACGAAAGATATCGTTCAAGAAGCGGCAGCGCTTTCAACCGATACGTTAACTTTGAGCGCTCATAACTCACGAACCAGTGAAGACGGGTCGGAGAGAATGGTACCAATAAAAGGAAGACAACAAGCTCCTAAGCGAAAATGCTCTTACATTTTTATATTTCGTTCATTTTGGGGGCGAAATATGTCCTTGAAGTGGAGGTACCTTTGAATTTTGAGACTCAGATTCTTTTTATATATGATAGGATCTGTGGAGAAACCAGCTGTTTTTTGGAGTTAGTGGCAAAAAGGAATTCCTGAGTGGGGAATCGAACCCGAGTCTGGCAGCTGAGATTAGCACCCCCTAGCCACTAGACCATGGAGACTACATTGCATCTGCAGTTTGTGCGCGTCAATCGCCTTTTTTTTCATCAAACACGAGAGGGAATGGGGTACGGTATTCGGGCTCACGCAACGAATTTAAAGGCCGGTGCAAAAAGTGCTAATCAATACGTTGCTATTTTTCTGTTATAGAATGATTGCCGCGCGACGCATTTTCACAGACGCCGTCGGCAAAGGTGCCGGCATCTGGACGTGGTAGGGGCATGTCCACATGCCGGCAGGTCGCACTCCACAAACTACACACTATTTCCTTCACTCTCTGACCTGCCGGCAGGTGCGAAACTCCCAATTTCTGAAGAGTTTCACGGAAAAATAGAAGGTGAAGTGAAAGCGTCATGGAGGCAATGTTTTTGCAAATGATGTCCAAGTTATACGGATATAAAGCGGATATCTCATATGTTCTATGTCTTACAAGGGAAGTTCACTTAGTCGAAGTGGCGATTCGGAAGGAGATCTATACCAGTGGATAGAGCCTAAAAAGCTGATATCAAATATACCTTCTATATCTGCGATGCGTTGTTCTGAAAAAAGTTATGCGCTTTTCTAAAGCCAAATTTTAGTGCATTTTGAGTCGCAAAATTATAATAATCTCTACACAAAAGTGTGCAATCTCAAGCAAACCACCTAGTAAGCATTATAGGTCTAATTCGAGTCCATCCGAATGTTTTTGAATTTTCCGACCATGTTGTTTATTCACAGGCCGTCATTTCCTTCCTAGATCACACTTCCATTATATATACAAAAAAACCCATAACCTTCATCTACATAGAAAAGCGCGTCGCAGATATTGAAGATATATTTGAGAACATCGTTTAACGTTCTATCCACTGGTAGTTTCCAAAAAGTTTCCGACGCGACGCGTTTTTCTAGATGGAGATTATGGGGCTTTTTTGTATACATAATGAAAGTGTGATCTATGAATGAAATGACGACCTGTGGTTGAATAACATGGTCGAAAAACACTTGAAAGCGTTCGGATGAGCTCGAATTAGACCTACAATGCTTACTAGGTGGTTTGCTCAAGCTTGCACACTTTTGTGTAACGATTATCATGATTTTGCGACTCAAAATGCACGAAAATTTGGGTTTTGAAAAGCTCATAACTTTTTTCAGAACAACGCATCGCAGATATTGAAGGTATATCTGAGATCAGCTTTTTGAGCTCTACCCACTGATATAGATCTCCTTCAGAATCGCCACTTCGACTAAGTGAACTTCCCTTGTTAGAACCTGGGCGTCATAGTAGTTACCAATATTACTGTTAGTATTATCATTTTCTATTAACCGATTAAGCACCGGGTTTCGAAAACGTTCCCATCATTTGCTCATGGTAAATACTAATTTAACATGAGCAAATAAGAGAAACATTCGATATTCCCATACAGCTTTTTATCAATTGCTTCCTGGGGACGGTAAATCATCGATATTTTTATGTCAATGGACGCTTACGTTGGTAGCGTACTCAGTTTATCAGACATTTGTTTGATTTGAATACAATAGATATCATTAACGAAGATTAATAAAATAGAAATTATTTCAGTCATAACAATCAGTGGCTTTCGTAGTAAATTGCACAAAAAAACCTTTTTGTACCGATTGCAATTTGCTTGTATTGTCAGTTCACGCACTGTCACACACTGCGTATTTCAGGGAGGCATCCTTTTGAGATCATTCGAACCTCTTCATGATCGAGTCTAGTTGAGCGAGTTGCTGGAGGGACAATAACGAAGGCTGAAATCATGCTTTCTGAGAAAGCTCAGAGCAAAGCGAGCTTCTAGTATGAGTTTTCTCCTTGTTAGAGTTTTCTGTTCTAGGTTCTTGAAGCCACAGCAATCTCAACTGGGGGCCGAGCGGCCGTAACGAGAAAAGTAAACTTATTCCAATCTGGATGAAAGCCGATGACCCTATTCTTTTGCCGGAATATGGTGGTGCTACAGTAAGTATTCCTAATTGCTCGTTTTATTATGCCTGATGCAATTGTTCCAGAATTTGTGAGAGGCGAAACACTATCCCACTGAAAGATTGCATCGTTTCAGGTTATTGTGGAAGAGAAAGAATACCCACTCTTCCAAGAGCAAGATCTCCTCGGTGTCATTAGGCGATTATCTTCGCTGCATTTTTTCGTCGTTGAGTTTTGTAACATTTCATGATATACA
Source organism: Cylicocyclus nassatus (assembly GCA_958299035.1). Taxonomy (NCBI): domain Eukaryota; kingdom Metazoa; phylum Nematoda; class Chromadorea; order Rhabditida; family Strongylidae; genus Cylicocyclus; species Cylicocyclus nassatus. The sequence continues at coordinate 53,009,556 of CATQJL010000223.1, read as the reverse complement.
TACTAGTTCCGTTTGGTTACATTTGTCATTGTTAATTGTTATACATATTAGGTTGCTGCATAAGTTCTGTCCGAATTTTTTTTGCCTTGCGTTTGAAGCAGCTGTTCTAAAATAATTCCATCTCTAATGCGGTATTGTTAGTATCTTTAGAAAGTACTTTTCTTGCTCTTATCAAATTTCAATAAATTTCTTAGTGTACGGAGATTTCAGGCCTAAAATCTCTAAGTGGCCGAGGTAACACCCTAGAAAGATTTTCTTGCGACGACATCTCCACAATGCGCCTTTCAAGTCAAGTTCTTTCATTGGCTGCGGAATAAGGGTGTAGAAGGCTAGCATATGCCTAAGTCCGGGTCCATGAAGAAAACGTCTTGCTAGTGAAATTTGTCGTCGAACATTATTTTTTGTATAGATGTTTTACAAGCAATAATCTGCAAATAGAATCGATAAGCTCAAAGTTGGAAGTGTTAGGGCAAAGCAAAAGCTAGCAGGGCCCATCCAACAGTTCCTTTTCGGCGCTCACGTCAGTTGTAAAATTTTCATAATTCGTAAATAGGCATGCACACATGTGCTGAAACGAGGTCAAAAAGTGGCTTTTTCTTTGCTCGGCCAAAAAAATCTCTCGGCAACGCAGACCTTATGGGATCTTCTATGATGCATAATAATCTACGAGAATTTCTCTATCTATCCATTGTTAGATAAAATGGTTATCAATTCTTATAAAGGAGCGTTGCCATGTCAAAAAGGACAGGTTTGAAGAAAAACGCTGTGACATTTTGATGCTTGCTTCTTCCTTAACAAAAATTTTCGCAAGCCTTAATATGTGTCTGATAGCCAAGGAACTGCTCAACACAAGGAAACTAATGGAAAAAAGTTGACTTTGAAAGAAGTTATGACATTTTAAACTCAAAAAATTCAAATCGGACAGCACTTATGCAGCAGCCTAATATGTGGTTTTCACATGTTCGTCATATAAATTTGTATTTCTTTGTGACAACCGTTTTTTCATGAGAGGGAATTTATTTGACGAAAGACATTGCGAATATCGTGTGGATGACTTTAAACCCTATCAAATGGACCATCTTATGTTCGAAATTCTTTGCTTCCTTCAAAATTTGGGCACAATTTTTGGTCTCTGTTTAAGTTGGTACTTGCAATCATCTGGACTGTGTAAATGAGAAAGGCCTTGTCGTTTGTATTCTCGCACTCTCAACAACCGAAGATGGCTCAAAGCCATGTTACTCTGTGTTTTCTTGGAATAAATGAAAGAGAAACGTTTATACTTGGTTTGATTTGGAATATCATTAGGTTGTCTAAAAATAAACTCCTTTTTAGACTAATTCAAGCTACTTCCGTATTAGTAGTAGACTTGGGGTATTATTCGAAGAGCAGATCAAGTTCTACAAAATGACCACTAAGGACCCGTCTAATCCGCATTCCATGTAAAGTTTGAAGTCAAAATCTAAAATAATTTTGTCATCTAAAAATTGGATCTTGGCAAAGAAAATCCCTAAGGATCTTCAACTTGGCCATTATACAGTAGGCACATTGTAGTACTCAAACCAATATGTAATGTTTTACTCGAGGAGGGGGGGGGGAGCGAAAGGCTGAGAAAAATTCAGGAGAAAAACGTTGAAAGTCGTGTTTCAAAGAGGTGAACTTGAAAGTAGATGCCGAATTATTCATAAAAAATTTTCCGCAAAATCAGACTCGGGCAATAATATGCAAAAAGCAGGCAAAGTCACCAAAACTTGTCTGTTATAACAGTTATAGAAGTTTCAGTGGTTTTCCCCCATTTGTATTGGATATTGTCCCACTTCTTTGATCCTATGCCTCGACAACTGACAGCGGGGTAAAGGTTGTCCAGGTTTGGTTCGCACTTCGAATCTGAGCTGTGAAGTTTTACTGAGCCTTCTCAAAGGCATAAGATGTTTGCACTTGCATTTTACGTCCATTTGGATCTGATCGTGAGTATCCAGGATGTAGTGTTAGTTTCTTTGTTAAAGTTACTGTTAAAACCACTTTGAAACTTCTCGGCCTATGTTCTCATGCTTGAATCAATTTTTGGTAAACCACCTTCTAAGCTTTGTATATCGTCACTTCGATTTTGAACAAAATTCATCAATGGGTAAATGGCAGCGGTGTTCCATTTGACAGTTATTAGGTTTATGACATGATACTACTTCTATTGTCATCCTGGTATCTGAAAACCTGTTTGGGAATCTTTACTGTCCATTTCCCAAACTCCAATTCATAGTATAACTTCTTAATTCATCAAATTTGATCGATATCTGGTAGTCCATCCAACATTCTTGCTTAACGCACAATGAGAGCATCCCGTGGGCGGAGCGATGGGCGGAGCCTCCTCTGCCTTCCCAATTCCCCTGATACAGGCGGCAAGGGTTTTGGTTCCTCCTGCATCACCTCCGGTACACACGGATACACACGGGGTGCACACGGGTACACACGGGTACATACGGGTACACACGGGCATACACGGGTACACAGGGGTATACACGGGTACACACACAGATACAAAGACGGGTACACAGGGTTACACACGGGTATACACGGGTACACAGGGGTATACACGGGCGCACACGGGTGCCCACGGGGTATACACTATAGTTGAAACGACCGAATAATTTCGTCGAACGAATGAATATCGAATAATCGACTTTTGAAAAATATTCGAACGAACGAATATCATTCGATCTGTGATTTTCAGATTATTCGAATTCGAATATTCGAATAATGCTACATTTCAAAATTCGAATAAACGAATATTCGAATAAATGGGGTTGGTCGAATATTCGACTATTCGAATAATCGAACAATTACATATGGTCGAATATTCGACTATTCGAATAATCGAACAATTACATATGGTCGAATATTCGACTATTCAAATATTCGAATAATCATAGCTGTCGAACATTCGACTATTCGAATAATTCGAATAATCTAGCGGCTCAATGCTAGTTTTTCCTTTGTTGCAATTTTCTGCAAAAATTAATCGCTGTATTTGATCTAGATTTGTACCTGATAATAATATGCGTAACAAAAGGTAAGGATGACTGGATTATTGTCGCTCGGTCAGGATTCTACCCAGGAAATATAAGAATTTCACTCAAACATGTAGTTTAAGGTGTTCACTGCCTTTGAGACGGCTACCAAGCCTTACTTAGTAATTTCAAGTCCGCATTTATTCTTCCTCACAGAAGTTCCTCCCGAAGCTACGCAGAAGTTCCTAGAGCCACAGATTCAACATGGAAAACCTTTTAAAAAAGGTAGTTGTTCGTAATTTATCGTGATGATCAGCATTGCGTGAGTTCTAAGACTAGCAATGGGAACTACGAGGAAGGCCTACAGTAGTAGAATCAGTGAAAACTCTGTAGCAGAAGACGCACTGTTGTTTACACAATACTTTTGTGCGCATTTATCCAGAAAAGAAAAGTCCTGGAAATATCTTTACGTTAGCTGCTAATCTAATACTTGTCGGGAATCAATCGCTAAGTTTTACAGTTTCTGTTGTAGAACTGAATTTTTACAAAGCTCTTTCAGTTGTAGTTTTGAGGTTTGCACTTTTGTTGTAAGAAACCTTCCACATCTTTTACTTAGCTTCAAAATAATTATTGTTCAACCTACACGCCTACTTGAAGTATTATTTCTCTATGAGCTTTGCAACATTAACATTAGTTTTTACGCCTCCTGACTATAAGAGCAGTCGATTTAAGTATGGTGACTGACATGTAGGCTGCCGCCACAACTCAAGCGGCTGAGGTCTTCGCGACCGCCTTGGTCTGGTCTTGCGCTGTTAACACATTGACGACTATGCAAATTTTGAGTTGTCTGCCTCGTGGGACCGAGGCCTTTCACGAATCAGCCGACATTTTCCAAAAAAAGATCATGTATAATCTCATCTGCAGTACATCTACACTAGCTTTGTGAAGCTGACAATTAGATGGAGGTTATTTCTAAATCCAGCGCAAAAGAAAACTCCTGAAGTGAGTGTGCCTCAGAAAAGCCGCTGTTTTACTGAATTCATACCTTGACACATTATGTGTGTCAAGCGGTCCCACGTAGTAGTCATTTGCTTGACACACCATGTGTGTCAAGCGGTCGTCAATGTGTTAATGTATCTTTCAGGTACTTGACATGCGGGCGGTGATTAAGCTGGCAAGCCAAGTGAAGAATGGGTAAAGAAATGAATGCTGCCTATACGTGTTGCCTTAGAGGACTGCTGATCGTTCACATGCTTATGCAAGCTGTTCGAAAACCAGTGGTCCGCTATAGGACGCCTAATGACGGCTTCGTTTCTTCACCCAATTTGCTTGGAAGTGTTTGCGCATAACACCGCATCTCAACTTCGACGCGATTTCCAGAGGATAGTGCACCACTTTGAATGAATTATGCAGAGGACTTGTCATTATTGTGCTCTGGTATGACTAGCGAGTCATGCCTTAAAAAGGGAACCTTGCAAGCCATTATGTTATATGATAATTCATTTGTATGATTGACCGACCGGAAACATACTTGCACTCAATGTACAGCTGAAGTTTTTTTTACCTCGAATGTTCGAATGAATGGTTTTCAATAATCGAATATTCGAATAACTGTCTTTCAAGTTGGCTCGAATATTCGAATATTCGAATGACTGCTTTTTGAAACTCCTCGAATAAACGAATATTCGAATAACTCCTTTTCCCAAATCGTCGAATGAACGAATTATTCGATCAGGCCCTTTTCATTTATTCGACTATTCGAATAATCGAATAATTGGACTTTCTCGAATATTCGACTAGCCGAGTACTTCGTATAAATTATTCGAACACGAATATTCGGTTCTAACTATAGTACACACGGGGTACACACACACGGGTATACACGGGTACACAGGGGTATACACGGGCGCACACGGGTGCACGTGGCGTACACACGCGGTACACACACAGACACACAGACGGGTACACAGGGTTACACAAGGGCATACAGGGGTACACAGGGGTACGGGGGCACACGGGGGCACACGGACGCACACGGGCACAGACGAAGACACACGTGTACACAAGGGTACATACGGGCACACACGCGGTACACGGGTACACACGGGTTACACAGACGGGTATACAGGGTTACACACGGGCATACACGGGTACACAGGGGTATGCACTATACTTGGGGAAATTCGAAATTTTTTTCGAATATTCGAATATCGAATATATTCGAAAATCGAAAATTTCGAATATTTGACTGTCGAATAATATTCGAAAATCAAAAATATTCGACTATCGAATGATATTCGAGAATCGGAAATTTCGAATATTCGAATATCGAATATCACTCGATCTTCGAATATCGAATATCATTCGATCTTCGAATATCATTCGATTCTCGAATATCATTCGAAAAATTAATGTCTATGTGATATGATAACATGACCAAGCGCATAGTTCACAAGTACTGTAGGTCTTTGTAGTGCCCTTTTATGCGACTACTACTCTGCAGTATATGACGTATATCTCAGCGCGTTGCGCGGATTCTCCACATCCAGCCCTGCCGTCGACAACTCCACGATACACATATAGTATACACATTGTTGAACTGTATAAGTGCTTTACCCACAACTTTCGACTCGACACTCGTGGCAATAAGCAATTTTCCTCTCGTTGGCAATGCGATAAGCTAGACCGCTGCTGGAAATACTATACAATGACTGATTCTACCATATCCCTTTCTCGCACTACAACAAACGTCGAACTTCTTGACACAACACTATCACTTCGGTCACTAGTGCATTATCTTGAATACGCCCTCAATTTACAATGTCGAGTGGAAGTAACGCTGCGACGATATCAGGAACATCTTCACGTTCACGTTCACATCTATCAGCTTTTCCGAATGCTAATGAAGAACAGCGTGCACTAGACCTCAGGCAGGGTCGGTAGTAATCTGGTCGGAACTCACAGTTACTTTGACTTAACTCTGAGTTATATCTGAGCTGACTCGCACCTTTCTTACCCCTTCAACAGTTGAATGGACCAAATCTAGAAAGCGACATATGGCAGGAGACTCCGTAACCGGTAATTTATCCTGAGTAGGAAAACATTGTCGAAATCGTTCTGCACAAGAAACAGCGCCACCAAACGCGCAGCTGTGCTTTGCGATAACTCTGAGTTTGGTGGGCGTTACAGTCTATCGTGGAACTCAGAGATAAATCTGAGTTTGATCAGAGAAAGAGAAGTAGTGTACAAAAGAAGAGATGCAGCTGAAAAGTCCTCCGGAGTATATTTTGCTCGTACTTTCAGCAGGCATGTGGGGAGGGGGTATCGTAACGCCCGGTATTTACAAAATTTTGAAACCTTGTTAAACCTTGGTCTAGGAGGTTGTTCGGTGCGCAGATCAAAAATATGGTACTCATTTTTCACTCCTGTTGGGGTCATAAAGCCGTGTTACGGTGGCTCTAAACGTTTAAACTCTAAGTTTAAGTTTTAAAGTTTACTCAATCACGCTCATGAAAAACTGATAGACGCTGTTGAAGAACATCAAAATCTGGCGTCCCTGGATAGCGAAAAATCGATAGCAGCTACATCTGCAACAGAATTGGCGCATCACGATTGCTGTATAGACTATTGCGCCAGGACCACAAAGCATATACAGGCCCGTAAAATCCAATTGCCCACGCGTCGCTTTGAACATCACGCGCGACGCGGCTGGGAACGTTTGGTCCCGAAGCGCTACAAGCCTTTTGCGAGCGACACTGAGCGCGCACCCTTTCCGCACATATTTTTTTAAACTTTTGAAAGGAGCTTTCGTCAATAACCCTACATTGACGAGAACAACATGAAAGTTAAAGAAAGATTTCTTGGAATATAGTGAACGCCGACAATCGTTCGCGACGACGGCTCGCTTACGCTGGTGTTCAAGGCACGGCGCGGGCAATTAGGTTTTACGGCACCTATACACTCCCCATTGAGAGTTGTAGCTTGATGGAAACTTCTACATTGACGTGCTAGACTTACCATCCAGGGCCCAGCATGAGATCGTTTCTAGGCTTCATGAAAACGAATTCCCTTTGACTGTCAGCCCTAAACGTTAAAAAAACCCTCAAAAGACGAAACGCCGATTAAAAAACGTCGCAATTTTTGGCCACAAAAATGATATCCTCTTGCTTTTCCGCCCCAAAAACCAAATCCAGCTTGCTTCCATACAATCTGCGCCGGGCTCTGGTTTCATCATTCAAATTATCGAATATTCGAATATTCGATGTTCATCGAATGATTCGAATATTCGATGTCCATCGAATGATCGAATTGATGACCATCGAATATTCGACTTTCGAATAATATTCGAAAATTGAGATTTTCGAATATTCGACTTTCGAATAATATTCGAATGTTGAAATTATCGAATATTCGAATATCGAATATTCGATAATTTACACATTGGTATACACGGGCGTACACGGGCGCACACGGGCGCACACGGAACACACGCACAGATAATCGCGGGGGCAGGCGGTCCGCAAACTCGCGTTTTCTTGCAGGCGTTCAGCAGAATTTTGGGGCGTGGCTGAACCTTCAGCAGGCGGTACCTCCTTTACTGTCGAATGTTCTGCCAGCGGGGCAGAATACAGAGTTTTCTGCGGGCGCTCGTCAAATAAGCTCTTTCAGCGAGCCTGGCCAAACTTTCAGCAGGCGCTCGGACTCTTTTTTGTTTCGGGCCTACGTCGAGCAAATGTGACACTCTATGCTGCAGAGCTATCATCGATGGTTCAATTACTCATGTTTGAGGTACTTTCTCTTAACGGAAAATACTTGAGGGCTGTGCGGTCCTCCACAAAGGACCGCGTGGCCCTCAATAATTTTGCATATTCTCGCCGAAAGTTCGCGAGAATGCGGCCAACGCGCCGCAACTAATTTATAAAAATGTCGCAATCGTTCTCCAAGTTTCGTCTAAAATATGGCTAAAATTCTTCCAAATTTCTGCAAGCGGGCCGCAATGAATCAGCGAACTATTTTCCGGTGCGCACTTGCTCAGAAATCGCATGGTTGCCTGCCCCGGCGATTATCGGAGCGGGTACACAGAGGTACACACGGGTACACACGGGTACACACGGGCACAAAGGGCACACACGGGTACACAGGGGTACACACGGGTACAGACGGGCATCGCGGGTAAATAGGTGTGCACACGTGTACACACGGTCGCTTTTGTGTTCCTTATCTTCCCTACTGATTTTCGTTCTCCTGAATCTGCGAGAACGCTTGTTTAGGCTCACTCGGACTATCGACTTATTGAATTGCAGATTGTATTAGATCATACTTCTCCAAGGTCAGAAAGGTGCCTCGCAGAGCTCGCAAGCTCAGGAGAACGGATGCAGTAGTAGCACAGGGATGCGGGGGAATGAATGTAATGCTATGTCGATTCATGAATTGATCGCAGCGATCTCTGATCTCAACAGAGATCCCACGATCAACAAAATGTTGACGGCACTATCGGAAAAGATATAAAGTGGCTTTACAGAGGTAATGGAGGCCGAGAAGGGATGCGCCCGTCGGAGCGTCGGGCATATCTTCATAGCAAAATTGAGGAAGTGCTCGACCCGTAGGACCTGAATTGCACCTCTTCGGAGGTGTTTTGGATGGGCAAGGCGACCAGTTCAAATCCGCGCCTTATTAAAATTGTCTTGCCCTCCAGATTTTACTGGAGAAGGGCATTGGCCAATGCGCACCTCCTCCGTCATACTGGTTTTTCTAATACAGTATGTAATGCGGCGTAAAAGTCAATTACTTGCTAGGGCAGTCAGAAGCATTTGTTGATTATGAGCAACGTCAGAATAACTGTAATGACATCAAATACTCCTCTCGCATAAGCTCGATATAAGCTGGCGTGCATGTCATTTATGATAAAATTATGTAAAAGGTGTTCCGAGGGCGTAGCAGTGAGGCGTAAATTTGTGGGTAAGGTATTCCACCAGTCAGTGGACCAAGCCCAGGCTACCGTGCCCGAAAGCTGTAAGTAGTCACCCTGGCCATGTTGCGTAAAGTATGTCATCATTTGGTTAAATCCTTCATATCTGGCTTGATTCACCATTGTGATTATAACATGACTATGAGTTGCATAGTCGGTTTTTGGCAACTTGATTGTTGGCACATAACTTTCAGAAGTTGCAATCTTGAATAAGGACGGTCTAGGATCATACAGACTGATCATTTCTCCGATCATTGATTTAACACTTTTCCAATCACCTCGATGAGCCTTTAAAGGGTGCAATAGGCGTTCGTATACAAGGGCCTTTTTTGGTACATGATAAGCTGTAGATAAGAGATACGAAGCCCGTGTCAACGGAACTCCTGTTATCCCTCGTCAGAAAATGCGGTGAATTAGAGGTCCCCAGTCCTAAGTAAGCTCAGTCTCTCCTCTAAGTTTGCGAAATGTTCCTGCATATCGGTCAATCAGTTTGCAGACTTGAACGGTAGTTTGATGATACAACACAAGATGACTGTCATAGGTATGTGTAGATTTCGGCCGGTCGATTACACCGTATAGGTACGCGTATCGTCCTTCGTTCATAGCTCGAGGTTTGTAGAGACCTAGAACAGATGAATTCGGGGCCAATGTGCTGGCAATTTCAGAACAAAGCGTGACTAAGTTCATGTCTAATCGCAAGAAAAAGATACAATACCGCTCACAGAATGTGCAAAATTTCCCTGAATGTCGCGAAATTCCGAAAATTCCGCGAAATTTCCGGAATTTCGCGAAACTTCGCGATATTCCCGGAATTTCGCGAAATTCCGGAAAGTTCGCGGAAATTTCGGAATTTCGCGACATTCACGGAAATTTTGCATGTTATGAGAGTGGTATTGTAGCTCCTATGGCCGCATTCCGGATGATAAAGTTCAATGTAAGTGTATAAATTCTTTGTAGCTCTTCCAAGCTACCTGAGGGGAGATCATATTCAAGGTCAAGACAGAAGTAGTGATATGATACACCTCGCTGTTCTAGAGCATTAAACGTGGACTGTTGTGATAAACTTGTATGCCATGGATTAAGTGTGACCAGTGCGATTGATTTCGTTTGGCTGGGTAAGTCGATAACGTCGTGTGAGGTGCCGCATCATCAAGTATATTGTCTGGCCGCGTGTGAAATACAATCTCAGCATTGGGATAACGCGTCAATAAGCCGGTTGAAAGACCACCAACACCATCTGCGAGACAACAAGCCCATAGTTTGTCCGGATGTGTTTCATATGTGCCTGTCAAAGACAATAACTCCAGCATAGTTGTTTCTGTTCCGGTTTCTGTCCCTACTAAGCGGAAGGTTCGCCCGACATCGAAATGAACATCGTCAGATATGAACTTGTCGTTGTCACAGGATGTGTCATACGTGTTGGCATCGTAATCATTACTAAGCTTAATGCGACTTCTTCGCGCTAATGAATCATCAATGGAGACACGCAACCGAACGTGAAAACTAGTTCGATCATGGTATTCAGCTGCACCGGTCTTCAGATTACGCATGACTGTCTCATCCGTATCTGACTGCACCGACTGCTCACCCTCAGACCCGTCTTGGTCAAGAGCGATAACATGGCTACGACGGATGCGAGTGCGACGTAACTGTAATATGCAGGCTGGCAGGGCCGCATAGAGGCATGGTAATATGAATCGAGATAATTGTTGTTGTACTGCATCTAGCTGTTCCTCCGCTTGTTGTTGAGATATCGAATAAAGATCTACTCTTAATATTCCTGATGACATTAGACGACGAGAGATAGTCATCGCTCGGTTCAGAAGAATTTGGCTATCATCGATGATGAAACTCCAATCAGAAACAAGAAATCGCATAAAGTCTCCTAACACTATTTCAGATGATCGGTGTGCGCCTAGGTAGGATATAATTTCATCAGCCATTAAGTTGCAACCCTCCATAGCATACAGGATCCACATGGCTTGAATCCAGAGACTTATCTGTTTTGGTAGAGGGTCATGTGTTATAGGGATTCGATCAACATATGCAAAGTGATGTGTGATAAGATATCGTGCAAGAGTCAGGTATAACTGCCGTGCAACAAGAGGTTTTGACCGATTCAATTCGGTGCCCGTCACAAGTAAGAGCGGAACCTCATTCAAGAACGTCACGTCTGTGCATAAACTTGCGGATGCAATATACAATGCAGCTGTTTGCGGGCGATTGAAGCAGATCGGAGCCGGTATGTGGCTATATTGTTCAACTTGATGGACAATATTCGCCAGTCGGCCTATTGACATCAATAATTGACACAATCCATACCATGGAAGAGTTGAACCTTCAACCGTAGACAATACCGAGGGTATGTGATCAACATCTGATTCTCGTATGATGTTCATTAGATACAGGTGTGCTTCACCTATTAGGAACTCAAACAGCACTCTTGTGGGTATGCGACGTAATTCACCTTTCCCTACATCACGGCGCTTACTTTTCGGAGCTAGACTCGTATATACTCTAAGAGCTTGCTGTTTCTCCGAATCGACGGGCAAGATCCATTCGTCTATAGTATATATTATCCATAATATCATGCAGGACTACAATGCTGGCGAAGTTAAGTGGGAGATCACGTGTCATGTTTGCTCATCATATTTTGTTGGCTCAAATTGGACTAATGCTTGTTCCATTTTATTTAGCGAACTTGGCCTATACTAGTGGCTGTGAGTTGTGATAGTCGAATATGCTGGATGAATCGTGTATCGAACCGAATAGGTGTTTCAAGCATAGGAGACATACAGAACTCACAACTTGTAGTAATCCCACCAAGGGTCATGACGCCAAAGTTCACTGGTGAATTCGCTGTTCATGTTAACTAACCATAGAGTGTGGCAGTACCCGTGTAAGAAGTTATATAAGAAGTGATCGCCACCATCCTTCATAGTACGATGCGTGTCGCTCTCGCCCATGAATCGAGTGTGTAGATTTACCAGAGTATTAGGAACTATAGACTCTCGGAAGGAAGGAGCACGTACGTGATGCTGGATAGTTCCAGATCCTCTCGAGGATGCCGTAAGAGGTAAGAAATCTTCAAGAGGATGTGATGTATACAATTGTAGGATTAGTTTCACAACCTCGGTCCCATTCCCGACAACATATTCGCCTTTCTCATTAGTACCCTCGACATTTAGCCAAGATATTAAATCCAGCAGATTAGTAACTTTCAGCAGCATACTTTCACTTTGGTCCATTCTCGCCTGTGGTGCAATTGTTCCTGTTCGAGTTGTGTGACCTAGGAAAGGTCTTAAAAGCCAGTGGAGTAGTGGGACACGTGCGCCTCATCGATCATGTGGTGAGGGTCTCGAAGGTGGTAGAAAAAGTGATTTCTATCAGCCCATGTATCTGTCCCACCACCTCCTTCTTCCACATGAGTCATTATGTGTTGAAGAGGTAATTGAGTAATACCGTGTATAGGAATTCCCCAACACAGCTCACGCCATTTCCATGCAGTTTCCGTAACACATTCCTTATCATTAATGGGAAGTTGACAATCATCGTCTGTGAGATCAAACCCACGCAATCGGTTCACTCTCCAGGATTGTAACACTCGCTCAGCTCGTATAACCATTCGAGCTACGCGCCCTGCCTCCGTATTCCCCCACGTGTAATGATAAGCTCCATAACGCTCCGACAAGATTCAATTTTCTAATGATCTCTGTGAGGACCCCTTCTGGGGTAGCGGAATACATCACAGATAAGATTTTGACATGAAAGGGGCGTGCTGATAGTATTACATCGAGCAGTACTTGTGTTGCTGGATCATCGATTGCTTCCAAAATTTCACATATCTCCTCACGTTTTGCAACCTTTTTCAAAGCGTTGCGAACGACAGTCCTCAATTTTACTGAAGGAGATGGCGGTTTTGTGATGGGCAAACAGTATGGATCGGTAAGGAGCATCTTCCGATCTTCAACAGCATTTACCCTCGCGCGCATGAACCGCTCTAAAATTGGTGCAACAGCCGACTGATTTTGTTGTAAATACTTGTAGATGACGAGGAATGGCGGTAACAAGTCTGACTCTGCGCGTACAGGCATATTATGTAAGTATATAATAGGAAAACCGCTAACATATTTGGCACCAGTAGACATGCTAGGAGTTCTTGATCAGTCAAATCCTTGTATTGTCTGGTACTCAGAATATGCCAGACCGCCCACGTGCAGGCTACGAAAAACTGGCTACACGTTTGTACACTAACTTTGCATGCCGAATGAGCGTTACTAAAGGCCGATCCAATGTACTCATCTAGGGTTGCGATGAAAGCGTTAGTGGCTCCATACACGTTCTGGATCTTACGTAAGGTTTGCGGTAACTCAATTGACTTTATTGAGGCTGCCTTAGAAAAAGCAAAGTATGTCTCAGAGCCATAGGATTCTTCCTTCTTAATTGTGTGGCCTAGACGACCTAACGTATGTGCCAGACGATTAACCAGATCTTCTCGAATTGACGACATGCTCGTATTCTCGTATACAGATGGGGGTATTGCGAAACAGACTCTCACATCATCGCCTTTACATAAGATATGGTAGGGGTATTCGATATCAGCAAGAGCGGACTTAATCTGTGCGATATATGTAACTACCCAAGTGTCTTGGTTGAGACCTTCAATCCCGCCATCCTGCCCTTCCCAATAACTTGTCCCGGCCTGATCAGGAATATACAAGTGACTTTTGGTATGCCAAGTCGGTTTTACCAAAGATTGCAGTTCCATATACAGCGTCAAGTGTACGTGACATAACCGGATGCACCGTTTCTGCTCTGAACTTATTATTCCATGATGAAGCATCGATAACTATGTTTAGGATTCTATGAGATAGGCTTTTGCCAATTGACGAAATGCCACGAGCTTTTCTTGAAGTTCTAATTCAGTTACAGTCATGGCTTGTTCATCGGAGTATTGTTCCAAATAGGACATGACATTAGATTCTTGACATATGGATCGCATTCGATCCTCATAACTCTTACAGCCAAATCCTCTGAAAATCTCTTTCAATTCCCTTTCTTTGGGCACAATTCGTATTACTAAGGCCCGTATGCACGTACATCCCCGCGGGGAGGGGAGGGGATCTGAGAGGGGAAGTGCCATATCTCACTGCTCTAAATATCTTTCTTCTTTCTTCTCTATCGTGCTTATGAGGGTTCTCATACCCTTATACCTGCGCATAATAGATGCCATGTTACTGCTACACAAGATTGAATATTTACTATTTCTTCCGATCCCCTGGGGATCCCCAGGGGATCATCTCACATTTTCAAAGTCGTTTATCTTCCTGAAAAATGAATGAAAACGCCGCAAAATTGTACTGAAGATATACTACGATACTGCTGAGCATGTTTTCGACAGAAGAAATTGAATCTGAAGATTCTGATTTTTTCGATAATCCCTGGCTCGCGAGCAGCGGTTCATCGAAAATTTTGATATCTTGAGATTTCACTCATTTCTACCATAAATATGTTTAGCAGTGCTGTAGTATATCCACAGTACAATTTTAGAACATTTTCATCGAGTTTTTAGAAAGATAAATAACTTTGAAAATGTGAGGTGATCCCCTGGGGATCCCCAGGGGATCAGACGAAATAGTGAATATCTAATCTTGTATGGCAGTAACCTGGCATCCGTTATGCGCAAGCATCAGTGTATGACAACCTTCAAAACCAAGAAGAGAAAGAAGAAGAAAGATACATAGACTAGCGAGATATAACGCTTCCCCTCTCAGATCCCCTCCCCTCCCCGCGGGGATGTACGTGCATACGGGCCTAAGTAATCAAGTATGTCTTCTAAATCGTGAGATCCTTCATATTTCCTCAAATACTCTAGGTGATCATAACTGGACCCAGGATTCAGTAAGTAAGCTAGTAACAATCGTGTTTCCTTCCATGTTGTCATTGTATCTCGAGTTGATATATCATCAAGGTAAGTGTGCCACACTTTTGATCGCATCACAGATATTGTTCTATCTTTGAGATATGGAAGTGCGTTATCCAGCCTATCAAATTCCAAGCATTTGAGTAATGTAACCCGAGTGTAATCTTCAATTTTCACTTCCCCGTAGTGATGTAAGATGAAGGGATCATTGGGCTGGCGATTGTGTTCACGTGCACGACGTAATGGATGATCTTCCGACATCAACTCCATCTCTACTGGTGGCCACACCCCGTGTTTGAGTATATAATTGCGTATAAAATTTTCTTTAACATAGCAGGTTACTATATTGACATGATACACGTTAATAAGTTGGCATTCAGTCGTCTTTTCACAGAGCTTGACAGCACCCTCATGCATTCGTACATACGGGTGTCCAAAAATCTTGCTTAGGCATGATAACTCATGTCGCTCTGGAATTCCAGCTGATTGCAAACAAAACCGAAGATCGGAGCTATAATAGTCAAAGCCTGTGTTCTCATATACATCAGAGGCAATTGTTCGCAGAAAACCTTCGTTTGCGGGTCCTTCTAGCGACAGCAGGGTCTCTCCCACGCAAAAGGCCTCTAGAGCCTTGAAGATCACAAATGCGTTATGTTTGTACTGCAGTAGGATGTTCACACCACTCTGGATCAACGATTCAACAAGTTGTGCAAATGACGGAGACAATGAAACACCCGACATCGCCTGACTAGCAAGAAGTATCGAAATGATATCGCAACACTTATTATGCCACAATAGCAAAACGTCATGAGGCATAATGTACACGCGTGTTTCAGGAGAGATTAAGTAACAATGCTCACGCGTTAGTAATAGTTCATAATCCGGCAATATGAAAGAGTACCGCTGAGCCTTCAAAAATCTTTCTTTCATAGATGCTAAAGTCTCCTCCGGATGTTGGCGATACACATAACATTGCGATTGATGTATTATTGGTGCTATGAACCCCGCGAATTGAAACAATCGGGTCACTACACTACTAACTCTTTGATTCCTACACCAGTTCTCCAGTAACTGTTGAATCTTTCCTCGATACGATTCAGGTATTGTTGCTATGTTCACTAGTACTTGTAACTTAACGTTGTCTGATGCAACTTTTGTTGCTCTTTTGATCTGTTTAGGTGCATCTAAATCAATCACGGTCCGGGAGAGGGGTCGATCGCATAGAATGTGTCGTAAGACAAGACCCCATGGAGTCTCATCAGCAACAAATGACGGTACATGAAAGGCATCACGAAGGTAGTCACGCACATTCTGTTCCTCAGGGTATAGTTCATTCTTCGATATGCGCTGTTTGAGTCGGTATGTGAATGTATCACGTAATGGATCTAGTTTACGATC
The DNA here is from genome assembly GCA_958299035.1 of Cylicocyclus nassatus. Lineage (NCBI taxonomy): Eukaryota > Metazoa > Nematoda > Chromadorea > Rhabditida > Strongylidae > Cylicocyclus > Cylicocyclus nassatus. The sequence continues at coordinate 52,993,265 of CATQJL010000223.1, read as the reverse complement.
ATACGAGATCTCACGAATTGCATTCCGACCTACAGATTTTTCACCATGCTCTATAAGCAAGTCAGGTCGTATATGTCGCACACGAGGTTCTGACCCTGGATCGATAGCTTCTTTCATGTCGTCCACAATATCTGATCACAGCCTACTGTTTCAAACGATAAACAATAAATAAAAAATAAAAACAAAAAAAAACAATAAAACAATAAATAACAATAAACGATAAACAATCTCCTAATGTGTGCATAAGGCGAAGCTTGACGGAGGAAGAGCGCAAGCGTTTTTTTCTATCGATAATCGTATCACAAAAAAAAGCAAAGGCAGCGGCATAGGTTGCCTAGCTAGGCATAGGTTGCTTAGCTCTTTTGATAAAATCGTCTATGTCTGATGACAGTACAATGTCCAGTACTGTTTGTGTTGATGTATATTCTTTGTACCAACCTATATCTATGCGTTTTCTTGGAATATATGGACCTCCTAATAGCTCTAACGTGAGTGATGAGAAACTCATTGAATGGATGTGTCATCTTGTGAAAAGGAAAGTATAATCGCTCTGGGTGATTTCAATCTGCAGATTGATTGAATCAACCTTACATCTTTCAATAAGACTTCTTCGAATTTTCTCGAATTTTTCATCAACTCCGGCTTAAGGTAGCATGTGAGAGAGGCTACTCATCGATCCCATGTCCTTGATCTTGTGTTTTCCATCTCTCAAAGTATTTCAAACATTCGCACTATGGCTCCCTTGCAAACTCTGACCGCATTGTCCACTTTTCTGTGGCTACAGAAGTTGCCCCTACAACTCTGACCGCTTTGTCCACTTTTCTGTGGCTACAGCAGTTGCCCCTACAATCTTATTAACTACAGCTGATTATCGGAAGATCGATTTTACTGCCATAAATGCCTACCTTGCTGGTATTGATTGGCTACGTTTGTTTGATCAATACGAATCGATAGATGATGTCTACTATAGATTTTGTTTGGTTATGTATGATGCACTCGCAAAACACGTATCATTCAAATTCGTTATTCATGCTCATTTGAATTACCCTACACACTCGAAATCTTTTAAATCAGAAGGAACGCCTAATTTTATCTTTGTCTGATCCACTATTCGACGCTGTGTATAGACAAATATGCCAAGATATTGGCTTTCATTTGAAAAAAGTTCTGACTAACTATGAGCAAAGATTAGCTGCTAGAGCCTCATCGAAATTCTTTTCTCAATACATTAATGGAAAAATCAAATCAAATCGAAGTTTGTCAAACTTGATTGATCAATCAGGCCAAGTTTTTATCACAGATAGTGAGAAAGCGCTAGCCAGCCATTTCAGGAGCGTGTTCACTTCCGCAGATCAGATTATTGATGAGCAAATTCTTACCTCCACTCCTCCTCCTCGCCGCAGCTCTCTAGCATGTGTGCTTCAACTCCTCCAATATCTATAAGATACTGATCCGATTGAAGCCGTCATTCAGTGAAACATATGATGGTATTCCGCAAGTTGTATTCAAAAAAATGCGCCTCATCCCTCTGGCACACATCAACATATCGGTGATCCTAGGAAAGGTCCCTCAAATTTGGAAAGAAGCGTTGGTCACGGCAGCTCCGGAGACATCTTAGGCTCATTGTTCTCAGATTTTCCTCCCATAAGTCTCACTTGTACCACAGTAAAAGTAATGGAGAAAATACTTTGAGAAAAGTTACTGTGGCTTGGCAATGATGTTATTTCTTAAACCAACATGGATTCATGACGGGGTCTTCCACCGCTACTAATCTTGCAAATTCCATTTTCAACTGGAATTTAGCGTTGAACAGAGGAATGTCAATAGATGTTGTTTACATAGATTTCTCAAAAGCTTTTGATAGAGTCAATCATAATAAGCTTATATGCAAGCTAGAACAAATTGGCTTGAGGGGTAATCTTTTGAGCTGGCTTAGATCTTACATGAGCAGTAGAGGAATGACAGTCAAAGTTGGACATCATTTCTCAAATAGATATGTCTGATGCAGTGGTGTTCCACAAAGAGGAGTACCTTCTCCGTTGCTTTTCCTGTTTTATACCGCCGAGATCCCGTCTATCTTAAAAACGTCTGCTCATCTTACGATTTAAATGTGCGCAGACGATGTCAAAAGTTACGAAATCTATGACAGGCATGAAGTTCAGTCTGCAATGAAGAAATCATTGGATCAGATGCATACTGGGCTTCTAGCTTTGATATCCCATTAAATTCGGAGATATGCTTTGTTTTGCATTTGGTGACGATAAGCAAGCTGATTATGAGATCAACGGAATTCTTCTGAAGAAGAGTTGCATTGCCAAGAATCTGGGTGTTCTAGTTGATTCTGAGTTGAAATTCTCAAAACATATTGATTATGCCGTAAACAAGAGTTACTCTGTCTTATTTGGCATACTTCGATCAGTTCATACAAATAACTCAGTGATTCTTGAATCTATAAAGCGTATGTGTTGCCTTACCTTGATTATTGTTCTGTTATTTGGAATCCTTTTTGATGAAGATTATCTCAAAAGTAGAAAAGGTACAGCAAACATTTCGTATTCTGTTTTTTGAGATGTCGTAGAACGTTTTGCTTTTACTGAAATGCCAGTATATGAAGATCGTCTCAAGTCACTGGCACTGAAAAGCTTGGAGCACAAAAGAATATACCTTGATCTCATTTTTGCCTTCCGTGCTGTACGTAAAGAACTGAGACTAAATGCAAGCAAATACTGGATTTTCAGACCAACTTGTAGGAAGGGTGGGTTCAACATTCATTATCCAAGAATCAAAAAGAAATGTTTTCTTTTGATGTTCAACAACCTTTTTTAAGAACATCCAGATGGTTTAACAGATTGCCTCCCCCCATTTTATCGGCACAGAGCGTAGCCGTTTTCAAACGCAAGATAAATGAAACGGATCTAATGCAAGCTGAAGAATCAGAAAGCTATTAACTGCCCTCTTTTCTGTTTTTTTCTTTTTAGGCCGTGGGTAGCTTTATGTTTATTTTATTACTAAACTAGCTTGCTTACCCGGCTCCGCTCGGGCCTGTCAAAACACTGTAATAAAGGTTCCATCCTTATCCCTGCACAGCATTTCCCTGTGCCCACTTCTACACTTCATTTCCCCTTCCCTGTGTTGTTTTCGAAATCAGCATGCTCACTTACCCCCCTGTGCCAACTCCCAGCCCTGCAGCTCAAACTTTGCAAAAAATTGATAAAATCGATAAAAGTAATGGACGATTTTGAAAACTAATATTGCATTCGTAATCAGTATTCTCGAATACCCCCCTGTGCCAACTCCCAGCACCGTACTCAGATAATCGCCGGGGGCAAGCGGCCATGCGAATTTTGAGCAAGCGGGCACCGGAAAAATAGTTCGCTGATTTTTTGTGGTCCGCTTGCAGAAATTTGGAATAATTTTGGCCAATTTTTAGACGAACGCTCGAAGATCTATCGCGGTTTTTCTATACATAAGTTGCGGCACAGTGGCCGCATTCTCGCGAATTTTCCGCGAGAACATGCAAAATTATTGGGAGCCGCACGGTCCTTTTTGAAAAACCGCACAGCCCTCAGGTACTTTCCGCTGGAAGAAAGTACCCCAAACTTGGGTAATAAAACCATCGGTGGCACCTCTGCCACATAGAGTCTCATCTTTTCTCGGCGTACGCCCGAAACTGCGTAAAAAGAGTCTGAGCGCCTGCTGAAAGTTTGGCCAGCGCTCGCTGAAAGAGATTGTTTGCGGAGCGCTTGCAGGAAATTTTGTATTGCTGCCCGCTGGCAGAAGACGAAAGTACCGCCCGCTGAAGGTTTGGCCACGCCCCAAAATTCTGCTGACCGCCTGCAGAAAAGCGCGAGTTTGCGGACCGCCTGCCCCCGGCGATTATCTGAGCATACACACATTCAGCTTTATATTAGGTTGTCCCGAAAGTTTTGTCCGTTTTTTCAATCTATCATAAAAATACGTGGAACAAGGATAGGAAAACGCTCTAAGCACTACCCGACGCACCTTTTCCTCCTCTTTCTAATAGTCAAGACCACATGCCGATTACTCTTTTGCTCACTGAGATAAACGCCGAAATTTCGAACCCATGGTTTTTACTATGTCCAAGTTTGACAATTTTTCACAATCTTCATTTTCAACTTTTGGAAGACCTTTGATAGCCCTTAGATAGAGTAAGCAAAGGGCAATGCAATGCAATTATTTGGCTTATCTAGCTGGCTTTTCTATATTTTCAAAGATAATTTTTTCAAATGTCTTCACTTTTGCGAATTTCTAAAATACAGAAACACTAACAAATCATCGGATTTTGAAGCTTTCAAAAACCGATTACGATTATTCACTATTTTTACGAAGCAAATGAGCGTTTACTGCTTCGAAATATAAGATTTTGCATTTCACGTGTACACGCTGGGGTGGGGTCAAATTCAAAAAATATGAAAATTTTATCGCCAAAGACCCCGAAATTGGAGAGAAAATACACTGCCTGGAAAGAGGAGGAAAATATGCATCGAATAACACTTTAGTTGTGCGCCGTTTCATGATCTCTGGCTTTTGGCGTCACCAAAAGTGGAATTTGATAGCATCAGAAAAATAATTCTAAAAAATTTTCAAGACTGGCTATAGATGCCGCAAAATTGCATTATATTGCCCCTTGTTTGCTCTATCTAAATATTGCTAAAGCTTTTTCGAAAGTCAAAAATAAAGATTGTGAAAAATTGCCAAACTTGGACGTAGTAAAAACCATGGGTTCGAAATTTCGGCGTTTATCTCAGTGAACAAAAGGTTAATCGGCATGGAAGCATGACAGTTAGAAAGAGAAGGAAAAGATGCGTTGGATGGTGCTTAGAGCGTTTCCCTATCTTTGTTCTACGTATTTTTATGATAGATTGAAAAAACAAACAAAACTTTCGGGACAACCTAATATATAAGATTTCACAGTTTCCTACTGACCTGTCACGCTTCCATTTGCCCTTCATGAGTTGCTTTCCTAAATGATGCGAATGTTATGTTTTTTAACGGTTTTTTTTTGGGATTTTTATACGGGTGTATATGGGATCAGTCTATTAGGTTGGTGGATACCTAACGTGAACCAGGTAGTCTTGGACGCCGTCGAAGCTCATACAATTCTTAGGGCGGTAGCATTCCCCAATGCTAATCATTTGTATGATCCGACTCATTAAAGTCGGCATCTGTCACTCTGTCTACTTTTCAATGACTTCAGTCGGGTTTGCAACAAGAGCTAGTTCAAAGAATGGAAGTGTGATAGTGTGTTGTTAGTAATAGATCATCTTTGTCAGGGTGAATGTTTATGGAGAGTGCATATTTAAATCTGTATATATATATAAATCAAACTTTGTAAGTGTGTTCGTTTGTTTGTTCGTTCGTTATAGAAACGCCAGCCAATGGACCCATTGGGCTGAAACTTTGCACACATATGTTTTCGACTCCTTACTCAGATAATCGCCGGGGCAGGCGGCCATACGATATATGGGCGGGCGGGCACCGGAAAAATAGTTCGCTGATTTCTTGCGGTCCGCTTGCAGAAATTTGGAAGAAAGTTGGCGAAATTAAAGACGAAAGCTTGAAGAACAATCGCGGTTTCTTTATGGATTAGCTGCGGCGCAGAGGCCGCATTCTCGCGGACTTTCCGCGAGAATATGCAAAATTTTCGGGGGCCACACGTTCCTTTGTGGAGAACCGCGCAGCCCCCAGGTACTTTCCGCTGAAAGAAAGTACCCCAAACTTGAGTAATCAAACCAAAGGTGACACCTCTGCCACACACAGTCTTAATTGTGCTTGCCGTATGCCCAAAACTGCTTAAAAATAGTCCGCGCGCACACTGAAAGTTTAGCCAGCGCTCGCCGAAAAAAATTATTTGCCAAGCGCTTGCAAATGCTGTGTTGCTGCCCGCTGGCAGAATATGCGACCGTAAAGGAAGCGCCGCCCGCTGAAGGTTTAGCCACGCCCCAAATTCTGTTGACCGCTCGCAGAAAAGCGCGAGTTTGCGGACGCCTGCCCCTGGCGATTATCTGAGTAGGTGGTTTAGCTCTACTTTTCGCTGGGAAATTCTCTTGAATATTGATTTGTTTACTTACCTCTGTAAAAGTTCAACATGCACTAACCAATCATCATAACTTATAATAACGGGCTAAGGGTGTTTACGTGACCTTGTGTGTGTGTGTCCGTCTGTCTGTAACGAAATTCATAGAGCGAGTTCCAGCCAATGTCCTGAGCCCAAATTTTGCACAGCGCATGCTACCAGCGTAGAACTCCACCGTACAAAATCACGAGCAGATTCGTTGGGTGGATACATCAGAATTTGCGAGTCAGACGGATCCACTTGGCTTCTGGCCCGCAAAATTGGGTCTGTATCAAAGCTTTTTGCAAAGTCATGGATGAGTTTGGCATGTTGATGTGCAAGACATGGACTTTAGGCAAAGAATGACCAAAGGCCTACTGCTATACCAGAACGACGCCAAAAAGAAATGGTTGCGCAAATGGTCAATCCGCCGTGGCTTTACCTGACCATTTGAGATGATTTTTGCATAGAAATGTAGCTCACGGTAACTGTTGTCCTTATGGCGACTACCAAGCCAAAAGAAGTTTGAAAACCTAATCGGATTTGCATTTGTTCTTCTGCGAAAAGTTCCATCCACGCGAAATTACCGATCTCACATGAAAAACGCTTTGAAATGAGTAGTTGTTTACATTTCATTCGTGGTAGTCGTCATTGCACGGTGAGTTTCAAAGATATCATTAGACGAGAACAAGTAAAGCATATAAAGTAAGACCAGTGCGAGCCTCTGCGAAGCAGAGGTGACGCACTGGTTTTGTCATAAATATGTAAGCAGGGCGGCGAATCTTATTCTAATTTCAAGGTCAGCAGAATGCGGCAGTTCGTCTCAACGCTCTTTTCGCAAGTCTGGATGTGTAAGTCGAACATCTTGGTTAAACTAATTTAGAGTCTCGGGTGAAACCGGGACCACCAGCTAGTAAATAAATAAAATAAATGCTGGTACAATGCATCTTATCAACAACTACTATCATTTCATTTGCAAGAAGATATGGACGAATAGAAACATAGGAAGGAATCCTTTCGCAAAGTCCCCTGGACTAGGGAGATTCAAGCTGTTATTAGTGGGTGGATGTGAAGAACTACGCTAACAGTTTACTCATAGAAAGGTATCTAGCTTTTCGCTAATCTCAGGCTTATGGAATGATGTGCAAGCAGCGATAAAGAAAAGGAATCGGTCAGAGTTTGCCAGTGTTGCCGGTGTTGAAAGTGTCGCCGGTGTTGAAAGTGTTGAAAGTGTTGCCGGGTTGAAAGTGTTGAAAGTGTTACCGGTGTTGAAAGTGTTGAAAGTGTTACCGGTGTTGAAAGTGTTGCCAGTGTTGAAAGTGTTGAATGGAGATCATCACTCTAGCAGTTTCATTCTTTCTTGAACGATCTCACCGGCTGGTGAATGCGTTGGAAATGGAATTGGGGAATGAGAAATGAAAATGAAATGAGATGGGAATATTTTCGCATGCAAAAGATCCTCAAACAAACTTTTGGGAAAGTGGACGACTTGTCTGGAATAGGCAATCTCCAATATTTGAAAACGCTGCAGACCTCACTTAGGTCTTTACTCACTAATCGCAAGCGCGGCAGGATTCGAACTAAAACACATTACTACTCAGACTTCAGCTTTCTCAGAACCAGACAAGTCATCCACTTTCGAAAAGTTTGTTTGGGGATCTTTTGCATGCGAAAACCTTCCCCATCTCATTTCAGTTTCATTTCTTACTAGTTGGCTTTCCCGGTCCAGCCCAGGCTTTTTTCCGTTCACCTGCACTGCAAGCGCTCTCCCCCTTACGTGTTATGGATGACTTACCCTGGCACATCCGCTTCGAAACCGCATCCTTGTGATCCCGAGGTGAAAACGAGCTTCACCGCCCTCCTTTACTTGATTATGGGAAAATGCTTGATTGAACATGATAAGCCTTCAATCCCTTAAAAAACGTAAACAAATCAATAAATCGATAGAAGGGCCCCACGAATCGCCGCAAAAAGTAGCCTATCATCTGCGCAGGGGTCGATAACATATGTGTGCAAAGTTTAAGCTAAATCGGTCGAACGGCGCACGTTTCTATAACACACATACCCTCCAAACTGACAATTTTTGAGTTTCATATGTACTATGTAGATACCAGTGCGTCACCTCTGCTTCGCAGAGGCTCGCACTGGTCCTACTATCTGCACGCCTTACTCATTCCCGCACCATAATGACATTGAAACTCACCGCGCTATGCCGACTATTACGAAAGATTTGTAAACAACTATTCATTCCAATAGCTTTTCCATATAAGATCGGTAACTCCGCTTGAATGAAACTTTTCCCAAAAGAACAAATGCAGATTTGAATTGGTTTTTGGACTTTTCATGGCTTGGATTTTGCCATAAAGTACAATTTTCACCGTGGGCTACAACTCTGTGCAGAAATTTTCTTAAATGATTGGGTAAGATCTTGGCAAATTGAACATGTACGCAACCAATCCTTTTTGGCGCCGTGTTCGCAAAGTAATAAACTTTAGTTCAATTTTTTCGGCTAAAGTCCATGGCTTGCACATAAACTTGTCAAACATAAAAGCGACTTTGCAAAAAGTTGTGCTACAGGCTCAACTTTAGTGGCCAAAAGCCAAGTGGATCCGATTTGCGCGCCTTTTTTGAGGGTTCCACACAACGGATTCGCTCGTGCTTTTGTATAGTGGACTCCCATGTTGGTAGCATGCGCTGTGCAAAATTTGGGCTCAGGAGGTTGGCTGGAAGACGTTCTACGAATTTCGTGACAGACAGACAGACCTACACACACACACAAAAACACGTAAACACCCTCAGCCCGTTATTATAAGTAACTAGCTGATAGTCCCGGTCTCACCCGGGACTCTTAGTTTAACCAATATGTCATCGGCTCCCATTCGTATAGAGGCGAGTTGCAAACTTCCCTGATCTTTAGGGTAAACTTGTTAAACCTCTACGCTAAAGCATTGAATTTCGTACTTTCTCGTCGAGCTTATTCTTCAAGTCACTGAAGTCCGCACCCCGCCTCCACACGAATCTGGAAGCCAACATACTTACATTTTCTAATTTCTACATTGCGCGAAAAGCGTTTTCAGAACCCGCTGCATCCTGTCAGCCTTGAGATTAGAATGAACTTTACCGCCCCTGCTTACATGCTTATATGTAAAAATGATCGGTTGCCATTGATGGCCCTTCATTTTCTTAGGTTTGAGTAAACAAATCAATATATCGATAGAATGGCTTAGCGAATCTCCGCGGAAAGTAGCTCTAAACCACCGCCGGGGTCAAAATCATATGTGTGCGAAGTTTCAGCCGGATCGGTTCAGTGGCGCGCGCTTTTACAACGAACGAACAACTAAACGAACATCCTCACAGACATTGAGTTTTATATATATATATATATATATATATATATATATATATATATATATATATATAGATGATAGATTCCCCAATTCCATTTCCAACGTATTCACCAGCCGGTGAGATCGTCCGAGAAAGATTGAAACTGCTAGGATGATGGTCTCCATTCAACACTTTCTACACCGGCAACACTTTCAACACTTTCAACGCTGGCAACACTTTCAACTTTCAACACCGGTAACACTTTCAAAACTTTCAACACCGGCAACACTTTCAACACTTTCAACACCGGCAACACTTCTAACACCGGCAACACTGGCAAACTCTGACCGATCCCTTAAAAAACACCAAAGCTCATGTCGTAGTATGTTTCAAAAAGAAGGGTTGCGAATATGCATATAACATAACCGTCCAAGATCGATTTCCGCATTTTGTCAGCAGGCTTTGAGCCCATTCCTAGCAGATCACAAACGCCGACTGTATATACAAGTTTGTACGTTGATATAGTGTCCTACAATCTGTAGTTCAAAGCGCACTTGCGGTGAATTAGAGGGCTTTTTGTGATTGTGAAGATGGGTGAGCTTGCGGCCATTGCTCGCGCATTGAGCTTTCATATATAAGCTTTCTTGACTTTCTTTTTATTGTCAAACACCTTCCCGCTATCATAGGTCGACTTTTTATTTGGTTGCGATTCTGTAAAGTACTCTGGATAGTTTAACTGGTTTGAGGTGTGGCATCGTGCATGAGCGCCAGCCTCAAAAACATCGACCTTCACAATCATGCAGAGCCCTACGTTATGGCAACAGAATGTTTACAAAACTACGGAATCGCGGGATTGCCGGGATTGCGGGATTCACTGTAATTCCCTTTCAGAACGAATCCACTTATTGCAGAAGGTTTGGCAGCTTTAAGACGAATCTTTTGGTGTACATTATGTCAGTAATCCATGGTGTTAGAATCGTCAAATGGTGAGGCCCGGCCAGAGTTCGCTCGAAAGCGGACAAAAGCGCCGAAACGTCCATTCTAGACGTGCACCATCAAAGCAAGTGTAACCAAATGGATGTGAACATCGCCGTAACTGCATCCTGAATACTAGTAATCTTTTTACCCTGCGTGACTAAGCGCGCAAATTTAGCGCTAGGGAGTGCGTACATGTTAGTTTCGCTAGACGTACGTAGTTCCTCCGCATATTCACAGATTATTAACTCTTTGTATCTATATTACGTTTTGTACTACAACTTTTATTTTTCAAAAAAAATCATGTGCTGTTTTTTTGCATTAGTTTTTCTTTATTCGACCACCGCTATATAGCTTAGTTGTCTTTATTAGGTTAAAGCCTACTTTGAAATGCACGCGTGTGGAGGGAGGTGTTTCGAAGAAGTTGAGACCCTCATTCAGACTTCGCCCTTTTGGGCGAAGTCTGAGGAAGGCCTAAGGCTTATTTTCATTCTTGTTTTGTGAAGTTGCATCTCGTGTAAATTACAAATTACAGGTGTTGTTATGAGGCTTTGAACAACATAGCTGGCATAGAATGTTTGGCCATAAAAATGCAGTGACATCCTCTCGTTGGAATGAAGACAGTTTCAGCTAAATCAAGGATAAATCTGGGAAATAGATGATTCATTCACCATTACATCTACACCCTTCAGTAATTGTTTTTCACACAATCTTTGTCCTATCCACTCCTTATGTTCTCCCAGGAAGGATAGAAGAAATGATGGGTCCGAAGCAAATTTGGCAGGCATAGTGTATGCGTGGGGCATGTGTCAATAAATCATTCTGTTCAGGAAATATCGATTGATCCTATCGATTTAATAATTTATATCTAATGGTGCTATGGATATGTCGATATTTGGCATTGATTACTTAGCATTTCATTATAACCGGCCTAAAATGTTAGAAAGAATTCTGGAAATCAAACCTAACTGCGTAAAAACATCAGTGTCCGGATTCATCATTGATACCTTGAGATAAATTCTACCTCCAGGGAGTTTTATCACTCGTTATCAGCAAGTACCCGTATTCACAAAGTACCTTGAGGTAAATTCTCAATGTAATTTTGCTGATAATGCGTGATCTACCTGAAGGTAGAATTTACCTCAAGGTATCAATGATGAATACGGCCACAGGACGGCAGCTTGTTAGCAAGCATTTGCACTGAATTGGACTTTTCGTTTCTCGTATCTTACACTCTGTATTAAAATATCTATAACTCTAATTATTGGCCTTTTCTATCCTTTCTTTGGTTTTTGTTTGTTCTTAAGGGCTAACTGATTCAATTATGCATCAACTTCTCGCAACGGGATTCATCGACCGGCTTACCTCATTAAGAATGATCACTCATTCAACAATATAAAACACTAGCCGCTGTACCCGGCTTTGCCCCGCTGTTCTAAGTTGAAGCCAAGATTCTAATCAATTACGGAAATCACATACATGACATTTTAAACGATATATACAAGTTCTAATCCGAAAATTAATAGCGTTATCTCAATTACCAGTGCTTCACCTCTGCTTCGCAGAGGTTCGCACTGGCCATCTGAAAAGTATAGGTAAACTTACGTAATGATCTTGGCCTTCATCATTCTTTGATGGAGGAAACCGCAAAGCAATTACAAAAATGAACCTTACTTGCTTTGCAACTCTCACATGCATTTAAGCAATGAAAATTATTCCTCACTGTAATTTCGTAACGGACAAACTCCACACAACTTCAGATTAAGCCGCTTATTATAAGTCATGATCTACGCACTTGCACGGAAATCCTTAAAAACTTTTTGCTTTGACAGTTAAGTAAATGAGCAAATCTCACAAACGATGAACAAAATATGGCTCCGTACTCTCATGAAGCTGAATGCAATTCCATATGCGACATCAAAAACTTGCTTTAAGGCTTGGTAACCAGTCGCTCTACCGCATTCTTTTTGTTAGACTTAGAATGAGCTCTCTGCTACTGTTTACACCAAAATGTGCATGGGGTATGATGGTGGTTGATAAGGCTTCACTTTCACCGCAAAGTGCCGAAATGAATAAATAGAAGGATCTAGCAAATCGCTTCAAAAAGTAGCCTAAAACCATCTGCGGGGTCGAAAACATATATGTGCAAAATTTCAGCTCAATCGGTTCACGCGCAAAAGTGTCTATAAAAAACATACGGTCAAGAGTTGCACAAACCTTGAGTTTTATATATATACCAGTGCGTCACCTCCGCTTCGGGGAGGTTCGCACTGGCTCTGTTATCCATATACCTTATTCATGCTCCCAAAATGATGACTTTGAAACTCACCGCGCGAGGCTGTACATCATAAATGAATTTTAAACAACTGTTCATTCTTGAAGCATCTCCATGTAAGATCGGTAATTTTGAAAAAGAAAACTTGTTTGCCAAGGAATAAATATGAATTCGAACAGACTACTGAATTTATTTTAGCTTGATAATTGTTATAAAGATAATAGCCATTTTGGGCTACATTTCCATGCAAAAAATTTTTCAGATGTTTAAGTAAAACCTTGTCAAATCGACTCTCTACGCGATCACCACTTTTTGGCGCTTTCGCGGAAAAGCAAACTTTTTGAGCACTTTTTGAGCTAGAATTCTTAGAGCGCGGGGTTGCTTGTCAGGCAAATCAGGACTTTGCAACAAGTTGAATTTTTGACCTAGTTTTGCGCGCCAAAAGCCAGGTGGACCCGTTTGAGGTGCAATTTTTGAAGGACCCGCTTATCGAACCGGCTCGTCCTTGTGCATGGTGGGCCTACATGCTGGTACGGTATGCTATGCAAAATTGTAGCTGGATAGCTTGGCTGCAGCTGCCTTTACGAATTTCGTGACAGACAGACAAACACACACACACACACACGCACAAAAAGACAGACGTTTAGCGCTTTATTATAAGTCATGATAGATGACCACCATAGCAACTCGCTGACAACCAACACCCTGATATCCCAGCCACACCATTTATTCATACCGAGACGCTGGTCTCATATAGATATACCTCTTTCGAATGCTTCCACTCCCAATATTTGATGCCGTCATTCACCCCGTCCCGTGACGGACACATTGCAGCCGTTCTATGTTGTTGATTGCATATTATCCTTTGCTTAAAATGCTGCATCGAACGAAATTGACGAAGATAACATTGCCCATTCGTTCGCGATCTATACAGGTTATAAACCTCTTTATTGTAAAGTGGCAAGTTTATCAGCATATTTTGACATTTCCGCTACATACAGTAAAACGAAAGATGTGCGAGGCAGCGAAGCTGCAGAGTTCAGTCGGATCTGCCAGCGTCACTGAGCAGCTTCTACCACTAATGTCTCTGTATATTATACATACAATGCATATACACTCTTTGATTATCAGAATGCGTGTATAGAAAATTTGAAGCATTGACAGTCGCATGACGATTGAATCGGCCTATGGGTGCTACAGTCACCAATGACAATTGTCAGGCTGTAAAACAGACCCTGAGCACCAAAACGTGCTCCAGCTAGTATAGCAAATTTACTTAGGCCCGTACGCACGTACATTCCCGCGAGGAGGGGAGGGGATTTGAGAGGGGTAAGAAAGATATCTAGAGTAGCACATATCTCGCTATTCTAGATGTCTTTCTTCTTCTTTCTCTATCTGAGCCACGAAGGTTCTTATACCAAGATAATTGCGCATAATGGCTGACACAGTACTGTCATACAAGATCAGATTTTCACTATCTTGTGGGATTCGCTGAGGATCACCTCTCATTTCCGAATTCGTTTATCCTCCTATAAACTCAATGAAAACGTCTTAAAATTGTGCTGAAAATATAACATGGCACTGCCAAACATATTATAGTAGAATAAGTGAAATCTCAGGATATCGAGATCTTGAACCACTGCTCGCGTGCTAGGGATCATCGAAAAATCTACAGTTTTCAAATTCCATTTCTCCCGTCGAAAACATGCTTAGCACAGCCACATCATATCCCCAGTACAGTTTTACAGCGTATTAGGACTTGAGTTTCCGGATAATAGATGACGTTGAAAATGAGAGGTGACCCTGGCGATCCCCAAGTGTGACACAAAATAATGAAAATCGAGTCTTGTATATCAGCGACGTGACAATTATACGCAGTTATCAGGCAGCGTACCGGGGGGGGGGGAGGGCCTCCCCTCCCCCAGAGAACGGGTCGCGAAATTTTTGAAAGTTACTTATGGGTTATAAAAATGTGCAAGTGACTCGTCCTTACTTGTAAATAATTAGAATAATTTTGAAAATTTCTAAAAATTCAATTTAGCCTTATGAAAAAAAATTTCGGGGGCGTGGCTGACGCAAAGCCCTCTTTTTCTGAAATTTTGGGATTCTGAGCTCGCGAAAATTTTAGGGAACATACCAAAAAAATTTTCGGAGTGCGTGGCTGACGCCACGCACCTTCATCGGAAAAAAATTTTTGTCGCCCTTTCCCCCCGGAGCCGAAATCCTCGGTACGCCACTGGTATCAGGGATGCTGGCCTTCATAAGCCAGATGGAGAAAGAAGAAGAAAGATATCTAGGGCCGCTGCTTTAACATCCCGCCGGGGAGGAAAATCGCAGCTTAAAAGAAAGCTCCATGTCCGGAAGCTCCAAATATTTGGATTTCACTTTCTACCTATCCGCTGAATATTCCCACCATCCTTCACTATGAACATATTGAGCAGGAGCAAGAAGCAGCATTTCCAGCGTTTTGTATGGTCCCCTGATGATACCCTATAGCCGACCGAATTTTCTTCAAAGTCGTTTTTCCTCATTCGAAGTTAACGAAAACCTTCCAAAGCTATACTGATATTATCTGATACACATATGCTAAGCATGTTGCTAATAAAAACAAATGAGTTTTCGAAAAAGCGAATTTTTTGATAAACCTCAACTTGCGACTTGTGGTTCATCGCAAATTTCATGACTCCAATATATCATTTGTTCTTCAGCAACATGCTAAGCACTGTTGGGTTAGATTATCTGTACTTTGAAAACTCTTCGTTAAATTCGAAAAAAGAAAGATGACTTTGAAGAAAAGACGGTCGGCCGCGGGGATCATCAGGGGATCATACAAAAAGCTGGAAAATGCGGCTTGTATAGCTTTTTGCTCCCGTTCATTATGTTCATAGTGAAGGATGGTGGGAGCACTTACGAATAGATAGAACAGCGTGAAATTTTAAAGTTCGGAACTTCAGGACATGAAGTTTTCTTTTGAGCTGCGCCCCCTCCGCGGCAGGGATGTTACTGCATGCGGGCCCTAGAGTAGCAAGTGACGCGTCCAACCCCCTTTCAGATACCCTCCTCTCCCTGTGGCGATGCACTTGCATGTGGGCCTTACTGCTTAAAAGCTACCTTAAGTGAGACAAATGTTTGTTTTCCCTTAGCCTTATCGTCCTGCCCATACTACTTTTCTTATTTACATCATGCTTTGAGATACAATAAGTTAGCGTTTTTTTTGTACGCTCTGATGTTTCAGGATGACAAAAGATACTTCACTCGCCACTGTCATTCTTTCATGATTCTTAAATACAGAAGTAAACGGTATTGTTAGCATTCAAAGAAAATACGTGCAGAAGGGTATGTTCAAAACCTTGTTCAGCAAATAATAGCATCGTGATATCACCATTATGTCAATGTATGTACAAGAGCATACAATCGAAGACTGACATCACATATTATAATCAAGTTCCTATGACAGTTACCACTTTGTACATAACATTTCAAATTTCAGAACACAAAATAATCTATGTACAAAAAATGACTACTGAGCCTAGTTGTGAGCTGTAGACTAACTTGGTCGATGCTCAGTAGGTGGCGGTGTCGTAATAGATAGGCTTGATATGAACAAGTCGACATTTCCTGGAAGAGAGCTCGAATTTTCATTTGTGATAAATCTCGTTAAATAAATGGCTTTAAATCAATCACGCTCTGGTTTGATTTTTTAAGCGCTCAAAATTGTGGGGATATACTCGACTCCAAACCCCCGTTCAGCAACGCTCAAAAATCATATTTCACTAACTTGGAGGGTCCGTTTGGTCAAAGTGGGTTTTTCACATGAAATTGATACGACTACAAAAAGCGAATGCTGAGGAATCTGTCTTCGCTATCTGCCGAGCGCCTCTGGACGTCGAGTTATGAGCGTTTTTTGAGTTGAAAAATCGGTCGCATAATTAGGACAAAATACGTCGGAATTGCTCAAATGGTCCAATGTTGATTATCAGAGCACTCCAATCAAACAAAACCTTCTGTCCAAAAACTCATACTTGGAGGCAGCGTCCAAGCAAATTTGGACCTATGGGGATTTTACGTGGAAAGTAATTTTGGGGCCCTAACTAA
Organism: Cylicocyclus nassatus; assembly: GCA_958299035.1. Lineage (NCBI taxonomy): Eukaryota > Metazoa > Nematoda > Chromadorea > Rhabditida > Strongylidae > Cylicocyclus > Cylicocyclus nassatus. Next base: position 52,976,517 of record CATQJL010000223.1, on the reverse strand, counting down.
GCCACTGCCCAACCGGCAGCTCGGGTAGTGCTCTGACGGCTGGGATAATCCCCTCGAAACGGCCCCCGCGAACGTATTCGCATGGATTCATGGCAGTTTCGCGCCAGGATCCACGCTTTGCGCCATGAATCCATGCAAAACACGGTCGCGGGGTCCAGTTTCGAGGGGAATATCTCAGGCGTTAGGGCACTACCTGAGCTGCCGGTTGGGCAGTGGCTTATTTAGGGCTCCAAAATCGTAATCCACGTGAGATCCCCATATGTCCAGATTTGTCTGGACGCTGCCTTCAACACTGCTCTATCCTCAGACACTGGGAACGGCCGAGCCGCGGACCTTTTCCGGCTGGAATTTCGCAGCGTCCGCGGCCTGGCCGGAGATGGGCCGCGGCTCGGCCGGAAAACAGCCTCGGCTCGTCCGCTTTTGGGCCTCGGCTCAGCCGGAGCTGGTTGTCGGGCTGTCTAGTTCATTCTAGCTCGGATACAGTAGAACTGTTTTTATTCACTAGCACACAAAATATACACAGTAAGAAAGACAAAAATTGAAGCCACCGATATAGCGGCTTCGGAAACCAAGTCCGACTTCAACATTGGACAACACAAGTTTCTATTCAAGGTTGTACAACATATTGATCTTGTTCCCGCCTTGGGGACTGGAAAGACAACGAAGGCTATGGACAGAGGGCAGCCTGAGCATGCGTCGTACAGCACGCAAGTATTCTTTATGCTCAGGTACTGGGAGCGGCCGAGCCGCGGACTTTATCTGACATGGGCCGCGGCTCGGCCGGAGTTTCATTATAGAGATTTTGGTCCGCGGCTAAGCCGTTGCAATGCTCCACCCCCATCATTAAGGCCGCGGCTGAGCCGGTAAGAAATATTCAGTCCGCGGCTCGGCCGGTGCAATGATACTATTAGGTTGTAACAGAATTAATGCAGGTTTTCCAAATTTTTAGTTTGGATCACTATAACTTTTTACAAAAATAGACAATCCGCTTCCAATAAAAATTACTGCAACCAGCAAACTTTTGGCAATCTAACACACACTGCCTTATTGTTGTAGCTTTACTGATAACAATTTCATAGCCTGAAAACTGCCAAAAGTTTTCTTGAAAAACCTTCAGGTTGAGACATAACTCACTATACAATGTAGTAGAATGGTACAAACTTCATTCGCTGTGCGGATAATAGTCGGTTGTGCAGCAGCTTTAAAGTTGATTTTCACGAAAAAAATTCTGCTAGAAAATATTGCAAAAAAATGTAATCACTCATTCTCCACAAGTGCTCTCAAAAGACAAAAAGGTGCTTTTTTTGCTGCTTTTTGAAATTTTTCGACGCCGAGGAGAATAAGAGCTCCCGGCTTTTTGCTGTCACGTGTCCTATGTCCATTCTTTCTGCGCACGGCGAAAGCTCCGTAATTGCTTCACATCTAAGATTTTTATAGGGTGCAGAATGATAGCAGCGGTTGTTTGGGTTTGAAACAAAATTTCTCACTCTGGAGACTTCCGAGAAATTTGCTTCAATGTGCATTTTGTAGCACAGATCACATACAAACATTGTCCTAGTTTGCAAAAAACTCCGATTTTTCGCGGTGGATTTAGAGCAAAGAGTGTGAAAGGAAAAACTTCAAGGTTTAGTCTCTTGATTTCAAAAACACGTAATTTCGAAATAAACTTAGTTCTCTTGAAACGAATGCGTGCCTAAGAAACTAGAATAAGAGTGCTTTCAGAAGGTGTGCACAGTTTCCTAAGACAATGGAATTTTGTTTTGAACCAACACTTTGAAAAAGAGGTGTGAAAAACCTGCATTAATTCTGTTACAACCTAATACATGAATTAAGGTCCGCGGCTCGGCCGCACTCCGGCGACGCCCACAAATTAAGGCCGCGGACGAGCCGGAAAGGCCTTTTAAGGCCGGGGCTCATCCGGTCCCAGTGTCTAAGTCTAAGCGCTTAAAAGACCGTAAAATTTGATTTTACCTGGATTATGCGTTCATTTTTTGCGCTAAGAAAATATAACTCGGCATGCAGAGGCGCTCGGCAGACAATAAAACCAAATTTAGAATCACCATTCGATGCTCTTCAGAGTGGTTATAAGACTCATTTGGAAATCCCACTTTGACTAATCGGACCTCCCTCGTGAGCTGAGTCTGACCTTAGGCTCCCGCCAGAGTGCTGAAGCCACGCCAGCGCTGCGCCGGCGCCGTTTCGATCGATACACGTGTATTCCGTTGGGGCGGGGCTAGCTGACCCAGTTCTCAGCCAAGTAGATGCACCGACTATTGATCGAATCTGCCAAAAGCTCCGGTAGCCCTTGCGCGCACAGGGTCAGCTAGCCCCGCCCCGAACAAAGGGGACAGCGCGGCGCTGGCTCGGCGCCGGCGTAGCACTGGCGTGGCTTCGGCACTCTGGCGGGGCCTTAGTACCCCGAATTGATTCATTCATTCACGAATAATAAATGATTTTGTAAATAATGCAGACAAAAACTCGCATCCTTCTCGGGTAAGGCTGGAGGGGGAAGGGTGAGAGCACAGGGGTAAAGGGTTGATTATCTCAACTGTATACTGCAAAATCAATTTATTTCACGTCGTAAGTCATGTATCACTTTCGGAAAACCGCGAAGTCTAAGAAGTAGCACAAACTTATCTAACGAGGGAAGCTACCTAATTAAGCTTGCGCTTACTGAAGAAGACACATATATTTGGCATCAGCTTGGAACGCCGATGCCAAATATGCTGTTTCCAGCTGCCGCTCATCATTCGCAACGGAGTTATGAGGACCTCTTCCCTTATGACTCGCCCTATTGGCAAGACTAGGAGAAACACGACAATGCATACCAGGGCCGGTAGTAATCCCCGCGACCTGGCGGCAGGTCTCGTCGGCAGGTTGCTGGCAGCTTTCCGCGAGGTGGCCAGAAACTAAGAACCGAAATTTAGGCCGTCCCAGGCCTTTTTTCAAAAAATTTCCTCGATAAAGTTGCCGCCTCGACTCTGTAGAAAACTTCATATCTGCGGCTCCAGAACTCCTCCTTTAGTAAAATATCTGGAATTCCAGGAGGAGCTGCCGGCAACTTCGCGATATCAGTTGCCGGCAACCTGCCGGCAGGTTGCCGGAATCCGCGAGATGGCAGCTGCCGGCAGGTCAGACAGCACGGGAAATAGCGTGCTCTTTTGAGAGAGCGAGCTGCCGGCATCTCGACGTGCCCCTACCACATCGAGGTGGTGGCACCTTTGCCGACGGCGTCTGCGAGTTTGCGAATTGCGGCGATATCACACAATTTACGTCAGGCGAAAAAATCAAAGATTCTACTTTTCATGAAAAAACTATCATTTTTCTCATTATATGGGTTTTTCTTTTTTAAAATGACGATTTTCTTACAGAGAAAAAATCCACTAATGCCTTAGAATCATATAGAACACGAACTGTTTTGGCAATCCCTTATAAATCTCAGTTTGCACCGATTTCGCTCCTCTCTCGCTCATATCAATCAGCTGTTCTTTCAGGTCAAAGTCTCTCACGCAATGTATCGATCCCTTTTATAGGCAGCCATTCACCAGTGCGTTCCTCCTATTGCTGGTGCAAAAGGCAATAGCTGACCGAATGGTCGAATGGTTAACGTGGTGGCACTTCAAGCTAACGCACATAGGTTCAGCCGCTTGCGAGGTAGCAGTTTTGCGGCTATGTGCGTCATAAAAATTTGATGTGCGAAATGATTGCGTGCCAAGGTTACATAGGATTATTGAAACCTACAATCACTCCGCGAGCTGCCGGCGGAGTTGGCATCTTTCCGCGATGTGTGCCAACTTGCCGGCATCTATGAAGCCACCAGGTAGGGTAGATTACTATCGGCCCAGAGGTTCTGTGGTGCAATGGTAAGCGCCTCGGTCCATACTGCTCGCTACTAATTACTTTCTGCTCCTTTCTCGATGACCCTCTTGTAATCTCGCAAGAGCCAAGGGTGTTTGACAGATAAGCAACGACCAACTCGTGGCAGAACATCTTTAATTTATGATAACTCCACTTACTAAAGTGGCACTTAGACATAATTGAACACTTGTGAACTATGTTTGGGTTTGTGGACTACCTTTGCAACATAGAACACGCATAGGACTCGACCCCGGACCCTCAGAGTATGGAATCCCGGACCCCCAGAGTACCACTGCTCCACACTCCTCTGGTAGTCATAGTCGTGTTTCCCCTAGACTTGCTGGTGGAGCGAGTCATTGGGGAAGAACTCCTCATAACTCCGTTGCGAATGATGCGTCGGCAGCTATAAACAGCATATTTGGCATCAGCGTTCCAAGCTAATGCCAAATAGATGCGTCTTATTCCGAAAGCGCGAGCTAAGTTAGGTAGCTTTTCTTAAGTCAAAAAGCCTAGATTATGGAGTCAATTTCGGGGATCAAAATTTGAAAATGGCAAATTGAGAGCTTTGCATTCAAATTCATTCTTTCGTTCTTTCGCGACGATATGACACTGATGATTCTTGTGAGAAAATTCAAGAAAAGAAAGGTATTCCTTTCTTGAATTACATTCAAAAAGTCTCAATGAATCTAACGCGAAACTATAATGCGAAACTCTGCTAGGTTTGATGCAAGACTTATGTTCCAACCCAATACAACGCAGTACAATAACGCCCACAATTTCTGCAAAAAGACGCGACGATCACTTGAGTCAGGTGACATCACCTTACGCGATCGTATCTCGCTTCAGAAGGGACGAAATTCGAATTTAATTGTACCATTCGATTTGCTCGGGGAGGCTTATTTTTTGATATATAGGGCTCCTGCTTGGTCACGGTAGGCACAAGGTAGGCAGCCACATTTCGCAAATTATTTCATACTTTTGCTCACTGTAAGTTACAGAGCGAGCTTGATTATTGCACACTAACTAATCTACCGTAAGCGGAAATTACACTCATTTGTGAAATTTGGCTGCTTACTGTGCACACATCGTATGCAAACAGGTGCCTTCATATTATCAGAAGATGCGACTCGTTGAGCTGAATTAAACGATGACATTGCATTCAGATTTCGTTCATTTTGGAGGAGACATGGTCAGGCAAAAAAGTGCAAGTTTGTGACATGCCAGTTGCCTCATTCCACTTTTATTAACCAAATACGGAGTAATTTCGGATATTCTCTCCTACCCTCCCCCCCCCCCCTCAGCAAGAATTTCAGCAATGATTTTTAAAAGGGTGTCTCCGCAGAATTTCGTTTTCCAAATTTTCACCGTTTCAGAGCCTTCTCGCCTTAGAATGCCCATATCTGGGCTTTCTAGTGCATGAAAATGGCGAAAATAAGCGTTCTCCGAAGCTTTCCAGCGCTTTAACGGAGAATACGTGCAAGTGGGGAGGGGGGGGGGGGGGGAGGGGGCTGAAACGATGGAAGGCGAAGCGCGGAAGACTTTCGGCATATCTTGACTGAATACGGACTTATTCGAAAAAGCTCATTTTCGTCATTCTCATACATGAAAAGCCCAGATATGCATTCCTCATGGCAAGAAGGCCTCGAAAAGGCCCCGAAAATATGGAAAACGAACTTCTGCCGAGACAGCGTTAATAACTTGAAAGATCTCAAGTAATCTCATTCATAACGATGGCTAGGAAAAATGTTCTTCTTGTTTACCGCACTCTTGCGGCACTTTTGGTCACATATACTAGATTTGCAGGTATAGCTTAAATCCCGACTACCTGAGAACCGCTCCCGTACTTCTTCCATATAGTTTTGTATTTGTCGTGATGTAGTAGAGATAGGGATCGCTATATCACTAACGCTGTCCTGTCTAGGTGGAGCCGATCTGAAAGAAAAGAGTTCATAAACTAGAAAAGGCGTCTGAAAGTGCTGACCTTGAATCAGGGGGAATGTATACGCTATAAGATGGTGCTCGCTCGTGTGCTCTAGATTCAGGTGCTCTTCCAGGGATCTGTTCATTAGCTGTTGTTGGGGTTCTTCTTTCTGCAGCAGAGTTGGTTCGAGCACCTCCGTAATTCCCAAGAGTTTCATACAATGGAGGAGGTTCATCGTCTTTGTAGACTTGATCATATCGTGGAGGAGGGTCATCGAATGCGTGATTTGCAATTCCACAAGCTTCAAACAAACATCTTTTGGGAAGAGCGGAAAAAGCTGGCAACAAAAAAATGAACCTCGTGGGTAGGAGAGACCCTGCTCGGTTTCCGTTGCTGTGGTAGCCGTTCGTCGAGCTCGCTCCAGCTCTTCTTCTCTTCGCCTAAATGATTATTCTCATCATCAATGGAGGAATCAAAAAGTGCTTCACCTCCGAAAAGTGCAGTACATGAAGGCTATTCTTGCGCAGCAAATTACACCTCCTAGTATAAGCGTGAACGAAGCCAATACGAGTAAAAACCCAGTATATCCGACAAGACCATCAGAAGATGCACTGAAGCATATTTTTTTCGTTTGTACATAAACATGATTTCACTACATATATCTGTCCCTGGTTTTACTGATGATTTCAGAAAATAAAAAATGAATACGCAAGACCAAATATTCTGGAAGATGTTTGACTATTTTTATATTGTGATTTGGTCCACTTGCATAGCGGCAAAGTTTCGTGCCAAAACTGATATTTCATTCTATGCTCGAGCTAAGATAAGAGAATTTAACTTGTAGAGGGTATGATCTAAGAGTCCTTGATCTACACATGTTTAGAGACAAATTTTTGTGCCAGAAATAAATTTAGTCTAGACGTATCAAATTTACTTAAGAATATATCATATGCATATCAAATACAGTTCTCGAGATCGCATTTTTGAGGTGATAGATCGGCAAATCAAAAAAGGCAATTTGAAGATGATAGGTTATTCATGGGCCCCTATAAAAAATTTCCATGACCCTCCATGATTGCCTTCGTTCCAAAGATCTTCAGCAAGTGACTAGAATATTTCTAGGTATGAATAGAAGATGACATGTCGCCGGTAGGCTCCATCAGCGCGGACAGCTGCCACAAGCTTGTTATGCCTTTGCATCATTGTTGCAAATATTCGCGTCCCTCCTCCCCTCCCCCCCCCCCTTCCTCTTCAGGAGACATAACAGACTTTGCGCACTTCCAAGCAACGTCATCATCAGATCTTTTCTTGTGACATTTCTTGAACAATTAGAACAACCATGATCAGGAAGAGCATGCGATTTTTTTAGTCTGGTCTTTACGTTTGTGCACTGGATATAGCAAGACGGGGAGGTGCTGGGAACTCAAGCACGCTGAATAAAAAAAGCTGCATTTGAAACTATCTGACAACATTGTAGAAGATTTGGTTAGATTATAAAAAATGTAGCGAAATAGAGTGACTGTTATAAATTAAAACTGTAAAGACAGGTATTGTCATAACTGCTTTACCTGCCCTCTGTTGTTAGAATATCCATTTTCTTTATTTTCCAATCAGACTGCACCGGATTTGGACAATGATCTGTAATGAAATAGACTTGAGCATTTTCAAAAACATAACTCTTAGGAGGGAGCATTTATATGCGAAAGAATGGCATACACTTTCTTCTAGTTTGTTCCAAAAAGTAACTTCAAATTCAATGAAATGGCTACAAAATATGTTCGTAATTCATTTACAAAAAGAGGAGATTAAAAAAGTGGAAGGTGCCACCAGAAACCATTAAAATGGCCAGCAGTTCATAGAAGAAGCGAAAATTCAAGATTTAATGACATTCACAACCTTTGAAGAATATTCTTAACCTGTGTTATTAAGCAATAAATATTGAAAAGAAGAAACATTTTTACTCTTTTGAATATCTTTTGATGGCAATAAAGTCTCAAACAAAGTCACTATAACCGAAAGTCTCACCTAGGGATTATCGCATGAGGAACACCGTTAGACAGATGCGTAGTGATTCAAAGTCACAAATATTTGCGAAGGATGGGCTACGAAACTGTTGTTTACGCTGACCTAGATATTGTTATTTCGAAAAGCAAGAACAATGTTTGTTCAACACCCCCATCCACTCAGAGCCGGAACGGAAAAGCGTTTCCTCGGCACAACAGAATAAGATGGTTGCAGGTTAGTTGTTATGAAGATGGTGTAAGCAAAAGTGAAAGAAAATTTGAAATGACAAAAAACGTACATCTTAGAATGTAAATTTTCATTTATCGATCTGTTTGCTGGCCTAGTTATGCACTACATTTCGAATGGATGATAGAATGGACCAAAAAAGGCAAAAGTAAGTAAATAAAAACATAAAGCATGGACAGAAGTCTTGCAATTCAATACTGAGACCTTAAATGCACATTTATAACTTTTTCATTGTTTTTTAAAATGCCCTATTTTCCGTATATTCACAAAATTACGGTGAGTTATGAGCAATTAAAGTATTGTCACATCGCGTCGCGACTGAAATGCGTAAGGTATGCTCAGGGCCTAACGTAAAATATACTTTCTGAAATGCTTTGGAGAACTATGATAGTTATATGCAAGACCTAGGCTAGGTTGTCCCAAAATCGCGGCTGTCCATTCTCCAAAATTTCATGGCTTTTTCATGTCTGAGCGATTTTTTTGCGTTTCATTTGAGAAGATAATGTCATGTTGGTTGGTCCGAAACGTTCGGGTCATTTTCAAAAATCCATAACTTCTTACTTTCTCGAAGTGTTTGTAAAATCCTATTATTATTTGAAAGAAATCGTGCGCTTCACAAACACACAAACATTGCAGAGATCGAATCTGTAGTAATGTACACAAACTCTGGTTTTTCTGCATAGGGTATCAAATTTTAATAGGAAATGGAGCAGTTGGCATTATGCGTTTTACGATGAGCAAATTTTGCGGTGATTGAGCTGTTTTCCAAAAATTGTAAGTTTCGAGGAAAATGCCAAAAATCAAGTTTGCGTTTCAGCTGCTTGCTCGGGGACCATAACTTTTCAAAAAAAGCTCAATTAGCATGATTCTCGCTCGTATGGAAAGAACAGGCAGTAACACCCATGATGATATCTATTCCGATTTTATTTGCAAATTTCAAATTTTTGGCAAGAAATTTTGTAATCTGTTCTACAGCTTCTATCTTGGCAATGTGTCAGAAATTCTTTCAAATGCTATTGTAAAGCGCATGAATTCTATTTTAAATAAAGCTAATATTGTGCAAACACTCCAAGAAAGTGAGAAATTTTATGAAAGTGGTCTGGTCGAATTTCTGGCCAACCCATGTTCTGCGCTTCTTGGCGGCCTTTGCGAGTTCAGTAAGTACAGACGTAAGTGAACAGAAGGAAAGAACGAGATCACTCAGTCATTTTTGGAGCAGTTAAAAATGCAGAGGATAGCGACGAAATGCGATTAAGAGAAGGATTAGATAGACACATACAATATAAGTCATCTTCGATACCTTCAAGTTCAAGATGTTTTGTGATTTTCGAGAGTACAGAAAGTTGTTGTTATGTCATATCGAAGACCACAGAATGTTGGGTTCAACCTTCAAAAACTCTTCGAATTTGTGAGGAGTAGATCGCAGAAGGCTGATAAGTGAGAGCTTACTGCGATTTTTCAATTCTGTTACGACTTGAACTTCAAAAAACTAAAGACTGAATGGTTTACTTCTTCTTTGTTCGATTTCTAACGCTAACAGCTGTTTTTGATAAAAAGTCGCGAGCTGCTATAGAGCACATGACTTCAAAGTTCAAGCAATTTTGTCAAGACAGCTAGACGTTACAAATCAACAGACATAGACTTTCGAAGGGCCTAACATAATTCAGGCTCGGAAACGAAGTCGAGAGGTCATGAATGCTAAGCTGAACAGATAATGTTATCTGATAAGCTAGGCACCACCCCATAGAAGCAGCTGCATCATCGATTTGGAGAAGTTTCGAATTTGAGGAAGAAAGAAATTTTTTGATGGAATTCGCACAGATTTTGAAGGAGAATGCTCACTACACTATGCTCACTGCATGTGAAGTTTTGGATCTTCTGAAGAAGGCTGGAGCAGTGTAACACATGATACGGCTTTTTCAATCAAACGATATCAGTATTGGAAATCGGAATACATTCATCCACAAAGTACTCTTCTGTTGCACTCCACAAGCTTTGTATGCCATGTTTTGAGGACATACAGTTACTTTCCTCTATTCAACAATAGCATATTTCAACCCTTCCTACAAGGCACAGCACTGCGAAGTCTCACACTATTTACTACAAAAATGCCATTGCAAATTATGGGGGAATATCTTATAATGATCATAAATGCTCTGATTACTAGACTTATATAAAGCTGATAATTACATCGGACTAGTATCTACGCACATACACTACAATCTTATTGAAGACCAACATCCTCGATGAAAATGTTACATAGAGGAGGCAATATCATCAAGATTTACGATCCTTTCCAGAAACTATCAATAACCGGATGGTAAGTGTCGATTTTTATTTACTTACCACTGGGAATGATTATTTGGTTGGGTTGCACACATGATTCTTTAGTAGTGATGAGAGAAGGAATAAGTTGAGAGGACGCACCTCTTGCTCTTCTCAATGCAATCCTATACCTACTAGAACCCTGATTACAGCGACGGTTCAAAAAATTGTTCTGGGGATGAGCGAATTTTTTTCGAGTGACGAGGTATCAATCGCGCCCGAAAATTAAGTTACTCTCCAAATTCTTCGGGCCTACAACGTTATAAAATGTAAGAGGAATGGGAATAGCAGCAGCAAGGCATCAAAAAAACTTTACGAAGCTGATTTGAATACTTTAAGATTTCAAGAAAATGTTGCAATCGATTGCAAGTGAAAACAAGCTTTGCACAACTTTATAACACATGTAGGCTACCTTCGAGATTCGACCCATTCTACAGGGAGGAGGGGGATGAAGAGTGGTATTTCTTTGTCTGTCACTGCTTAACTTGTGTACTCAAATTCCTATATAAGGAGTAGCTCTCAAACAATAATGGCTGTAAATTGTGTGGCAACTAGCAAGATAAAGGTTATAATTAGGAAATTCCCGAAAATTCATAAATGTTTGACCTTTGAATATTCGATCTCACAATTTCGAATAATTAAATTTTTCATATTATTCGCATTCGACTGTCTCATTCAAATAAACATATAATTATTTGATTTAGTCTAAATATAGTACAGATATGACATTCACAACGTTTGCAAGTGATTAGCCACTCCGCCCTTGATCAGTAATCCCTCATGACTCATGGTTACGGAATGTTATAAAGGAGAAAAAATTGCAATAGAAATGTTTAAATGTTTTGAATTATATTTTCAACTACAATCAAGTCAGACCTAGTGGGGAGCCAAAAACTTCGCGGACATAAAAGTTCTTCGCGGCATCGTAAATACCAATAGAGACACGTGAGGTATCTATATGATGATAGAAAACCATATAAAGTGTCCATATACTCTCACATAGTTTGAAAATCTGAGAGATGCCAGAGGAGATGAGTTGAAAAAGAATATCTAGAGTATAAACTCTTGCTGAGTATATGCATAGCACTTGACTATTTACATAGCTCTAAATCTTGAGAATACAACAAAAATCTAGAACAGTTAGCATTCTAATTGCGCGGTAGTAAAGCATAAACATTTTTGTAAACTTTCATTGAAGTAATTTTCTTAGAAGTTGATAGCTGTTTTTGTATTAGGTTCCGGAAATTGATGCAGGTTTTGAATTCCAACCGCAATAAGTCATATACTTCTCATTTCTAAGTAGATTGCAAAACACTATTCGATATAGCAAAGCAAGTTCTACAAGATGCCTACCTTGCTTTAGCCACAGCTCTGATCCATCACGAGTTTCGTGCCAAAAACTAAAAAGATTCAACTGCCCGAAAAATTTAGAAAAATCGTAACTCAGTTCATAAAAATCCTACAAGAATTCTAACTCGCTCACGTAAACACAATCCACATAAGGCATCTATATACGCCGTTGCCGTATTTTTTTTCTTCGTTGGAAATTAAGAAAACGGAAATTTTCATGCATTTACAAAGTGGTGCTGTGCCACCTCCACTCAAGTAGTAGTATACTACAGACCTGTAGAAGTACAAACATCAATTCAGCTCTCTACAAGCTTCACTTCTCGAGAAATCTGAATTTTAGCTTGGGCCACATGACTAGGGAAAACTGTATTCGGTATTTCTCGAGGACTAAAGCTTGTAGAGGGCTGGAAATTTACGTTTGTACTTCTACAGGTTTGTAGTATAAACTACTTATGTGGCAACGGCACAGCACCACTTTGGTGAATGCACGAAAAATTCCGTTTTCTTGAATTTTAACAGAGAAAGAAATACGGCAACGGCGCATATAGAGGCCCTATGTGGATTGTGTTTACGTGAACAAGTTAGAAGTTTTGTGGGAATTTTATGAGCTGAGTTACGATTTTTCTCAATTTTTCGGGCAGTTGAATACTTTTAGTTTTTGGCTCGAAACTCGTGGCGGATCAGAGATCTTGCTAAAGCAAGATAATCATCCTGTAGAGCATGCTTTGCTCTATTGAATGCTGTTTTGCAACCTACTTAGAAATGAGAAGTGTATGACTTATTGCGGTTGGAATTTAAGACCTGTATTAATTTCCGGACAACCTAATACTATAATAACTTGCTTTAGTTGTCGAACTGGATTTTTACTTCAATGTAGCTAACGATAAGTCCCCCTCTACATATATAAACTCAAAAATTGTCTGTTTGGAGGGTATGTGAGTTATAGAAACGCGCGCCGTTCCCGATTGGGCTGAAAGTTTGCACATAGATGTTTTCGACCCCGGAGACGGTTTTAGGCTACTTTTTGCGGCGATTCACTGGGTCCTCCTATCGATTAATTGATTTGTTTACGTTTTTCTAAGGAATTGAAGGCTTATCATGTTTAATCAAGCATTTTGCCATAGTCACGTAAAGGAGGGCGGTGAAGCTTATTTTCACCTCAGGATCACGAGGATGCGGCTTCGAAGCGGATGTCCCAGGGTAAGTTATCCATAACATATGAAAAGGGGTGGGGGTGAGCTCGCAGTGCAGGAGAACAATGGCCCGGTCTGGACCGGGAAAGCCAACTAGTAATTGAATAAGGATAGGTACGAGAGTTTGTGACAACAATTGCGAAGAAAACCACGGCTGTCAGAGTATAAATTTCAAAAAGCATCATATAGTCCACTACCAACCAATATCTACACAATTTTTGGAGTATGTAAGGAGGGTAAACAATAGACATGAGAACAAAAATAAATCTATACGACAATGCTTTTTACAGTAGCATATGAACTGAATTCGTCACGAGTTGACGTCGAAAGATAAAGTGTACAATACAAGGAAAAAACAACTTAGTGCAGATTTATGTATAATTTAGTATAGAACGATGAAGATGCGCTTGACGGCATTTGTCAGCGTACAGAGGGCATAACAATGATAAGGCGCCGTCGCTGATAAGGGGTCAATCGTGTTTGTGGAAAATAACCAGCAGAAGAAGCTTTATTATGTTAAACGAAAAAAATTAACAGCTTTTTACTGGAGCATTGAGACCAAAGAGAAACAATTAATCAAGTGAACTGTATCATGGCACCTCTCTTCTATTCGGCATGCTTTTCATTGACACCCGTACTCCTGAATACAGGCCTCGGATTTTCACACCGTGGCTGTGAAATAAAACCTCAAAAATTCGTTAGCGCTCACCTTCTCCGCAGTCCATGATATTGAAATGTGCGCGATTAGTTCTTACAGTGTGCAGCATTTCTTTTATAAGCTTATTATCAAAAGATCTGTCGTCGGGGCGCAACTGCTAAAATTTTCGAAGAATTGTCTTCAAAATTGATTATACAATTGCAATCGCAAAGAGTAATGCTATAAAATTGTAGATTTTGCTAACCTTCCATTCATCCTCGATCTCCCCAATCGTCAGCGCCTTTTCTTCGCAATTAAGCACGAAACATAAAATCGCACGAGCTCTATTTCGAACTGCCATTGCATCTGAATAATGCTAGGTTTACAAGCAAGTTTAGCAGCCTTTTATCAAAAAAAAACCTTTGTTCTGCCTTTTTCTCTTAATGTAGCTTTCTAGTAGCAGGCGGCTTTGGCTCGCGAAACTGTAGGCCAAATTATCCAATCGCCTAAAATCGATCTGCTAATACTAAACTAAAAAATGCTAATTCAATTTCACATGTTCCTGGTGCCAAATCCGTTCGTATTCTGACGGCACCTAGGACAGCGAACATCGCGGTTGATCGCGTTATCGATGCAAAGCTCGCAGAATGAATGGCCACATTGTAGAGTGCAAGCCTAAAACTTGCTTTGGTAGAAAAGCTGTACCCAGGAGGACGGAAAATATTCATGGCAGAAAACTATCCAAAGCAGTGATTAGATCAGTGTAGATCATCGATTTCAATAATTTACTTACTATTCACCTTAACTTACTTGTTAGTCTTGCTTAGGACTTTGATTGTTGTTGGAAATACTGTTGTAATACGATCGCATTTCAACGAGAAAATATCTTTAGTTAAGGAATTGTAGGTATCCTGCAAGTGCCAAATCGCGGGGCGAGCGAAAACGCGTGAGGTATACGCGATTCATCGCGCGCACAGACCGGGCTACCTTAGTCGGGCGCTATGGCGTGCTCTCTTTGCGTGCGATGAATCGCCTATATTGTATGGCGATTACAGTATGAGTAGAAACCACTGGCTGTCCGAGGGGGTGGTGGCCCCCCTTCCCCCCCCCCCGAGAATGGGTCGCCAAATTTAAGAAAGTTGCTTACAGGTGCTACAAAAATGTGCAAGTGACTTGTTTATACTTGTAAACAATCAAAACAATTTTTTGAATTTTTCAAAAATAATTAGCCTTATGAAAAAAAATTTGTCAGGGGCGTGATCTTCCCAAGAAATTTTTCCCAGTGCGTGGCAACGCCACTCACCTTCACTCAAGAAATTTTCATCTACCTCGGAAATTTTGGGGCCGCCCAAATAGGAACATAAGCCTCTTTGCTACTCTATGGCTAACTTAAAATTTCTGGCACTCCTTGACATGATTGAATACACGTGAATGCAAAATTTTGAAAGACGATACCTTTTTGATGAGGATTCGAAAACACGGGATGTGAGCACAATCGACTTTCAACTAGTTTACAAACAGAATATCAATCAAATTTTTCATGATTTAGATCAGTCTCGGTAAAACGGTGCTTATCGGAAATTAGTGCAAAGCGTTTAACAAAAATCGACGACTTTGATCAGCTATGTAACGACTTCTTAATTTCCTGTCTATCTTGCAGGAACATCGGCGGCGTGCACTACGCCTTGATCGGAGCTCAAAAATAATGCGAGCCATTGGTAGACCGATATGGATCACTGTGTGGATCTCTTTTTAGCCGGACTTTTCGTATGCTACTTTGAAATCAACAAGACAAAATTAAAGGAGAATTATTGATACAACGAGTATTAAAAGTAATTTGAAGTTGGAGTTATGCAGTCTGCCATGTTGACCTCTTACACTTTATTTTCACTAGAGTTTTATGTAGAAATAAAATTTTGTAATTTAATAATTTGGTAAATTTATTTTAGTTTTACAAAACCGAAACTAATTCAGTAAATTCAAAATTTAGTAGTTTAGTTATTTTAGTAAGACCGCTTTGCTTTGATTTTTCTATCAAAGACCAAATATTTTGATTTCGATTGTGCCAGAGCATGCAAATCATATAAAACAAAGTTAATAGGAGAATGCATTCAATAAAAGGATTGCATTCATCGCAAAAGATTTAATTTTTGAATCACATACCTGAATCATAATATCTAAGCAAATCGAGCATTTGACGGGACATGTATCCATGCTAGGGGAATGAAGCGGTTGAGACAAGACGGCAGACAAGACGGACAATGAGTTGACCATGTCACGCAAAATGCTTGAGGGGAATTTTTACGACCAAACAGCCTCCGTTTTTGCCCTTGGCATTACATGGATCAGTAAAAGGATGCTTAATACCTATTTATGATATGAGTGATACATTGAAGAGGGACCATTATCAGCTCGATGACTTTCTGCGATCTCCACAAAAAAATTGCGATGTGCAACCCGAAAGTTAACCGTGATTTCGATATTTTACACAATCGTTTGTCTCCGAAATTTACAGAAGAAGGGCACCTCTTTTGCTGTGTCCAGAGTTGCCTATTTCCATCAATACGGGGCGCGTGCAAGTGAAATCTTGGGATGGCGCTAGCACGAAGGGGGGTGGTGCAGGAGGAACCAAAGGGGTGCCGCCTGTATCCACAGGAGATAATCAAGAGCGCGAGCGCTGTGGATGCTATTTTGGCAGGGATCCAAGAAAACTTGGCAAGGATATCCTTTAGGAACAAATCTTCATAACTTTGCCTGGAGAAATGCAAACAAAAGAAAGTGAATTGGAATTGTAGTAAGAAAAGTCAACTTTCTTGTAGAAAATTTTTGTTTTATATGAATTTTGAAGTTACAGATTGGTGAAGACCGGTGTTTCCTTTCAAAATTCATGTTTTTTCTTTGAGATAAAGGAATATATTGCCTTTTGACTAAATGAACCAAAGCAATGAAAACGTAGGAACACATCTGGAGGCTTGATACAAGATGCAATGTGCAGTTTGTCTCAAAACTTCAAATCTATTCTAATTTCAATTTTGACACTAAAGATTTCAAAGGGTTTGCCGTTGAAACTATGTCGGTAATCCCCTCGAGGTTGTACACAATAGAAAAAGTTTATCACATGAACTTAGTTAACATTATCTCCTGATACCACTCCTTACTCTCAAATTCCGATTCAGAAATTTCACCAAAATGTTCACTAAAGATCTTTCACACAGCATTGAACTTGCATCTTTAGCTTTTGGTGGTGAATTTCGAAGGCTCGTTTTTGGTGAAAATGGAACTCGAGTAGCGACACAGAGTAGTTTATCTATCCGGTAGGCGTATTACTGAAAAATGCGCATTTTGATACTGATTCCAAATCTGTTCTTTGTATCCTTGAAAGTTAATTCCAAAAAGAGTTATAAGGGTTCGTTTCTAATGGATGTTCTCGCCAAGTTTTCCTGGATCCTTGCCAAAATTCTCTCCGCAGCCCTTGCGCTCCTAATACCTCCTACGGCTACAGGCGGCAGGCCTTTGGTTCCTCCTGCGCCGCATCCAGCACGAAGCTGGCACGGAGGTGGTATCATCCTGCCCAACACTGGAGCTGCCTTTTGCAAAATTCCCCGTCAGTCGCTACTTCTTTCGCCATATTTTTCAAGTCAAATAAAAAAGATGCTCAGCGCAACGAGGGAGCCTTCAAATTCGGTAGAACAGCGAATGCATTCTAACAAATTAAAGAACTAATCAAATTTCTGGTTGCCACTTGGCAATCGATAACCTACCGTATCGGCAACCCGGTAGATTACGGTAATGCAATATTTGGTGAGTTCTGAGTTGAATTTGAGCTAGCGGTAAGTTTGACTGCTCTGACTGCCTATTTAACAATTATCAAGGAAGTCAATGAGCACCACAATACAATTTTTCATCAATGACGTCAAATTTTTTCAATAATATTTCATTCATAGGCCAGACGCTGTACAGAATTTATTTCGGAATTGCTCTTTTTTTATCAGGAATGTGGTTTACAAATGTTTTGTTGCATTCTTTTCATTTCTAGCAATTTCACTGTGAAGCCAAATCGTGCAGTTGACGACTTTCTGAATAAAGTTGGGAACTCTCATACCTACCCTGCTGAGTATTGCATCACCTTTGGAGACACTGTCTTGGATTTCCAGTATTGATCAAGACCTAGATAAATAGAGAAGATATACAAAAATACCAAAACCGTGCCTTTCGGCAAAATAATCACATCAAAATCAATTACAAAGTCCCATATTTCGAGAGTTTGGAGTAAATAGATTATGGCTAAGATTGTTAAAAAAGTTGAATCACCTAGGAACAGCAGCTCGGAAACCGTGCAACGCTGGTAAGGAATCGCGAATAAAGGTGATCAAGTTTGTATAAATATCCAGCAGCGTTCTTGTTTTGCGAACGTGCTAAGAGGCGAAAAACAATTGAACACAAATTAATTTCATTAAAGTGAGACCAGATAACAACAATTGAGATCAGTTAATTTTATTCGGCAGTTCATGAGTTCTCTTTCAGAAAGTCGACATCGAGGTACATCCTCACAGTGTGTTTCCGAGATTTGCATACGTTATGGACTCCCCTGTTCGACACCCATTTTCATCGAAACCCGTTTCCCTGAACGTGATACGTATATGTCGCACCTTCTTATTTAGATAAAGTCTTGAAATCCGCGAGCCCTCACCTCCTTCAACGTTCACGACTTCAAAAAATGTGTGATTAGAGCTAATCATGCGCGATATCTCACTCATAAGTTTGTCATCAAATGGTTTGTTGTCGGGGCGCAAGTGCTGAAATTTTAAATAAGCTACCTTCAAGCTATTATGCCAACCAAGCAAAGATTTTTAAAACATGACCTGTGACAGAGGTAGAGTAACTTTCTCTATCTATAGCAAGTAAGTAAAAATCCTACTTTTAAGTTTACTGACCCTCCACTCATCCTCGATTTCTTCAATCGTTAACGATTCTTTTCTTGGGTAGAGCACGGAAAACAGTATTATTCGTGCTCGCTTTCGTACCGTCAGTGCAGCTGAATATTGCTAACTTTACCGATCAGCAAGAAAAGCTTCACCTATCTGATTGTGAGAAAACAAAACCTTCGTTTTCTCTTTCTCTCCATTTGTATCTGCTCAGTTCTGCGTCACTTTGGTGGCTTACCACAACCTGGATTATATCGCTCAATCGCCTAAAAATAGATTGCAAACATTATCACTGAAGTTTTTAAGGGATCTTACAAGTTTCTGATACAAATTCCTTGCGTATACTGGCGGCATTCTGGACAACGATCATCGTAGTTGATAGCTTCATCAACGCAAAGCTCACAGAATGAATGGCCACAACCCAAAGTGCAAGGCTAAAATTTGAGTTAGAATACAAAGAGGGCTTTGAAAAAAATGCTGCATATGGCATGAATGCGTGAATGGCATTTCACTCCGTCAAAGTTTGTTCGCTGTTGATTGTTTTATGCATTCATGCCACATGCGCAAAGTCTGCCTCAAAAATTTTGCTTGTTGCTCGCTCTTGTTTAATTGACGACGATGTGGGCCACCGATGGCCCACACCCCTTTTAAAATCATTCCTTTCCAGGTCTGGTATCTTCTTCAATTTAGTATTTTTTTCAGTTTTTTTGCACTCTCGGAACCAGTAGACTCCGTCGTCAAAGAAGATGATTATAGTTGGGTACAAAACAACTTCACATTCCGTAAATAAATTTCGAATAAATTCCGTCTAGAATCCGTTTTGCGTTGCATATATGCTTTGTGTTCACAAGTATGATTTGCCAAAACGGTCATAACAGTACAACGGGCACGATGATGGGGTCCGGTCTATGCCTATTGTATGTCCCAACACTTCCGCAAAATTAGTAATTTCAGACTAGCTAGGTTATTTGCTAGAACGAAATTTGAGAGGTTACGATTTTCATGGATGGATTATTAAAATAAATGAATACAATACAAAATAATCAACTTCTGTATTTTTCGTGTATTTGGGGGGTAAATTGAGAAGTCTTGTTGGTTTAATTGCAGCAAAATTCGCACAGTTTATTGAAATGAAAGTAACGGAGGAAAACTTCGAATGCAGACATTAAACTCAGACTCCGAATTAAAGTAATTGCAATACCTACCTGAACTATAACATCCAAGCAAATTGAGCATTTGACAAGACTCAAGTAATGATCAAGGTCCATACCAACTGAAGTCGACCGATCCGGGTGAAGACGGCAGAGGAGATGAGTTAATTTTCAGGTCACGCAAAATACTTGAGGATATCGATGAGCAAACAGCTGCCACGTTTCAGCCACTGACTCGCACTCGAACAAGAGTGTAAGAATAGGCTGGGAACGATGGTTTTGATAGGAAGATTTCCTCCGAAGTGATTGCTTTCCCACGTCATCGCCAGTTCCATTTAAAATAATTTTAAAATTCTGATGGTGGGTGCGGATGAGTTGAAGACAGAAGTCCATCCTCCAACCATAATGGACAGAAAACTTCCCATTCTGCGTTGTCACACGTCAAACACCCGCTCTTCTGTTATTTAGAATATGAGATCATAGCGAGGTTTCCAAAATGATGTCTCTCTCCAAATATGCAAGAGCGATTATTATCATCCATTAAAATTACGTTATTTGATGTAACTAACCATTACTAATACCTTCAACTCTTGCGGCTGGCCTGGTTTTTATGTATATCTAAAATTACAATAAGTTCGAAATTTTGCTTCGTCTAGCTGGTATCAAATCTATGGGATTACTGCAGAGCTGCTTACAAATACTTTTGCTACCTGGAAAGCACTCGGCTGAAAGAGTTCCTGTTATCCCACTTGTGATTCTGCCTATATTATTAAGCTAATTTCACAAGTATAGGGCACGGGGACTTTTTCCTAGAATCGAACAGCACAGACACGCTGAAGGATTTCGCGATCAAACTTTAAACAGTGTTGATATTGCCTGAGAGTATCGTGCGGCGTAAGTCTCCTTTTCCGAAATACAGCGGGCGGCTGGGCGGTTCGCTTGGAAAATCGAAAAAAGTGCCCTATACTCGTGAAATTAGGGTACTCATCTCGAGACAAGCGTCTCGGGATAAACACCCTAATTTCAGCGTCAGATTACTGCAGCCAAGGCCCTCAGTGTCAAGGATCAGGTACTAAAATAGTTTCACAAAATAGGTAATTTGCTTACATACATATGATACAGTCGCTTTTCATAGACCATCGTGTTTTAAGTGTGTATGTCAAGAGAAGCAAATCTTATCGCCAGATGGACACCAGTTAGCGCTTTTTTTAATGTTCAATAAGGTTCTAAAATTTTGAAATTCTGAGAAGAAACGTAAGATCGTTGCCAGGGCATTCAACTCTATATCTTGACATAGTTTCAATAAATGAATGTTGGAGGTCAACCCGCGAAAATGCAGCCAATCGCAATTTCGTGAATATCTCTACCAATTTTTCACCAAAAACGCCACCGTCAAACTTAGCAAGTGGTAGCCTGTTGGTAAGCTAGAGCACTTTGTCTGGTATTCTTAAAAGACTCTCTTAGCTTTTGCGCTGTTAAACTGTTGACTCTTGTAGAAATCGGCCTCTTGATCGTCTCCCGTATTATCCTACACTGGCTTCTGTTAAAGAAATAACGTCCTGAATGTTGTAAGTCGACTAATATGTAGATGGCTGAAATATGTAGAACATAAACAGACTGCACAAGCTTTTTGGTGTTGATCGAATGATTGCCAGAAAACAAAGAGTTTAAATTGTGAGACTTTCAAAACTAATTTCTACCGAACATTAACTGAAAAATGTTGAGTTCTAGTGCAATACGGAATCGAGAATTGAGTGATTTCTGGAAAATCTAAATTATAGGGAAATATAAACGATAGGAAGCAAATTTGGAGAAAAGGCTATGTAGTCTTCCACTCTAAGTTTATGTACATTTGCTTGAATGAATATAACTTATACAGCTATCAGCAGAACGGAAAAAAAATGCGTCAAGTTTTTGGGATTACTCGGTTAATGTTGAAGACTTCCCAACAAGTTTCCAAGGTTCAAAATAATGTCGGAGAGCTCCTGAAGAAGACTCGAGATTACCTAAAAAAAACTTTGAGTGTGACTGAATATACCATTGGATAATTAGTCTGCTCTTTAGTAGCATAAAGCCAGTATTGATAGAGGGTGATACTAAAAAATATTTCTGGAATTTTCAGCTGATGTTGCTCTCTCATAATCTCAGAAAAGTGTAGCAGTTTCGCTTATCAGGTAAGTTATCGTGCGAGGTGATTATGAACAAAAGCTCATAAAACATTCTTGATACGCGAAGATGCATTCGATCAGTCGTGTCACTTTCCAAAAACGCGTAAATTTTATCGCAAGAATTTTGGAAAAAGAAACGAAGCTCGTATGCCACGGCTTCTATAATTGGCTCCTTTTTTTCTAGCGAATAATCAAGCTATAAACATCCATCCCTTTTCCAGCTCCTATCCTTGTTGAGTAGTAGAGTCTGAAGCCCAGTAAATCTAAATTGGGTTTGATTTGGCTAGGCACTTACTGCAACTTACTGTAGCACAAATTTTCTATTTATCTTTTGCTGACCAATAGCTTTTGTTTACAACTTGTTTGGAGATGGAAGAACTTCCGACAACGTGACTCACAGTAAAAAGACAGCTCAAACTGGCTCCTATTCAATTGCAGCAAGTGCAAATACAAAACACAATTCACATTCTTTTCTTCTGTGAATCATTCAGACCTCTCGTAAGCCGTCCCACTGCCAATTTATCGATCACTGTGAAATTGCCAGTTTCTTGCTTGTTTCGTGTGTATATCATTTTTTTCCTAGCTCAAACCCGCTTAGACACCTGATAGTTTCACGGATAAGACATTTCATGTCAATTTTTCAAAGCTTCAACTTTCTTCATCTTGTATCACTCTCCTGGGAAATGAAATATTAGATCATTCCGAAAGTAATTTCGCTTTTTTCAAATGGATGCCACATATGATGGAACAAAGATTTCTAAGAGAACTTGGAAGCATTCGATGCACAATTTCATCCTCTTTCTAATGTTTAAAAAATTATTGCAGCACAGTCATTGAGCTTTTGAAAAATTACGAAAGTCCGCGGACCATGCTTTTTGACATGCTCAAGTTTCCCAAATTTTTTAAATTTTTGCATCAACCCTCCGAAGAAGCTCAAATAACGATTCGATAGAGCAAACCCCATAGAATATGGCTTGACTTTTTCTCGTTTTTATATCTCGCCATAATTTCTTAAAAGATTTATTATTAGAACCATCGAATTTTGACAGGCCTACGTCAGCCACATTCGCATCACATACCAATAAATCTTCGGAATTTGAAACTTCCAAGATGGTGTTATGATTTAACACCAATTTTGCAAAGCGAAGAGGGCTTACGGAATCGAAATATCTAATTTCGAATTTTCCGGGTACATCCCAGAAGGCATTCGAAAATATGAATTATGATGAATTTGTACGCGAAAACTCCACGAAAGGGAAACAAAAAACATCCATTAGAAGGAGGAGATCAAGCTGCATCGAATGACACTCGAGCTGCTAAGCTTTTGATGTTCTACTTGGTATGAGTTGACAGAATGGAAATTGGTAGGATCAGTAAAAATTCTATTAACAAATTTTGAGGAGTTATGTGAAGGAGGAAAAAATCGTTTTGCACCCTGTAGGGTTTGCTCTACTACTCACTACTTGGGTTCCTTCAAAGGATTGGTATGAAAATTTTGAAAAATTGTGAAACTTGAGCATCTCAAAAAGCATGGATCGCAGACTTTCGCAATTTTTCAAAAGCTCATTGATTGTGCTGCAATCATTTTATAACTTTTAGAAAGAGGATGAAATTCTGCATCGAAAACTGCCAAGATCTCTTAGAAATCTTTGTTCCGTCACATGTGGCGTCCGTTTGAAAAAAAGCAGAATTACTTTCGGAATGACCTAATACTTGTTGAGTCATTGTTTTGATAGAGTACTTGTTGACTCATTGCTTTGATAAATCAAAGTATCGGTGTTACGAAGATTATTGCCCTTTACCGAATACTTCGCACTATTTACTACGGGTTTTTCGCTTAGCTTTGATTAATGAAGTTGTCTCGCAAGTAGCTTCATCCTATAGAACAGTTGCAAATGACCGTATTTAGAAAACTACTAGCTTCTGAAAATCAAAAAAAAAGATGACTCTGATGATTTATTAGAGTATGTGCCCTTAATTTTGTGTTACTCTTCAAAAACGATTATGCTTGTTTTTTAAGGATCATTTTGTAGTGAGAAATTTTCAGAAGAAGGCTTGCCACAACCTTCAGTCACATAATATTTCCACACTCTGCGCTATGCAGAGTATTGTGGAAGATTTTATTTTATTTTTCCTTGATCAAGTCCCTTTATACTGCGAATTCCTAGTCATATCATTATGTGTGCGCTGTAAACGAAACACTCATTGCAATTCAGAAAAAAATCGGTTTTTAAGGATGACGCGCGAACAAGAACGTGTTTTTGCATGTAGCAAGTCGTGTAGCAACTTATCAAGAGTGTATATACTTGTAACTACTTGTAAACGTATATTTACGATATCTCCTTTGCTTTCCATCCAAAACGATTTCCAGCTTGACATTGCTCGCCTCGTGCCGGACCCTCTTCATAAATTTTACGAAAAATTTCCAAAAATCCCTAATTTTCCTACTCGACATACCCTACCCATGCCGGGCTCTGTTCATAAGTTTTATGAAGAATTCTCAAAAAATCCCCAACTATCTTCACATCACACTCGTATTTGAAAATCTTTCGAAGCGTTAAAATAATGCGCTATCTACTTGAAGCAAAAATGCATTGGCATACTGCACGACACAAGATTTTATCAAAAAAAAAAAACTCAAATCGTATATATTATAGATTCGCAAAATCACCGAAAGGTCTAATAAGATTCAAGTTGGTTTGATTTGGTTTATGGGCTCTCAATCAAGAAAACTTCATAGGAATATTTTTGTTGTGTCCTCCACGTCGGACACGTCGACTCTTCGTACTGAGGCAGGCACAGAGGAAAACGAATAAATTTATTAGAGGAATAATAGAGAAACAGAAAAATATGAGAGGCGAATAAGTGAACGAATTAACTGACAATGGCTAACAGCGAGCGCCTTTTATAGCGCTCATTTCCCGCGCATTGAGGTCGCAGGCGCCTCAGCGAGGGCAGATCATACGAGAAAACAACTGATCAGACACTGATACAACACCTCCCCCAGTAGGGTAGTTACACAAAACTAGCCTACGACAAAAGCATGAACAACAAATATGAGCAGCTAAGCATATCCTTTAAACAACTACAAACTAAAAACAAACATACAATAACATACTATGAACTAGATTGGAACCGTTGTACCGGTCTTCTCGTTCTGCTCGATCTCCGAAGCGTTGTCGGCGGCGTGGACGGCTCGTGGCTTGATGTCGACGTCGATGTCGCTGAATCCACGGGTACTGGCGCATCGCTCGCGATCGCTTGCTCGGAATTCTCATCAGCTGCGCTGCCATTCCTCTGTAGAGTGTCGTCTTCTGTCAAAACATCTAAGAGTATCTTCAATGCTTCGGACTGTTGTTGGAGTTGTTGGTGTACGGCGAGCTGTTCACTGTCGCTTCGATGCCGTAGCTGATTTGCGTGCTTCTTGCAGATTTCATTGCCAACCATTACTTCGTAGTTGACAGGTCCTATACGTTTCAGCACGGTTCCCTTCATCCAGTGGAAGTGGGGTGGCTTCCACTGCTTAGCATACACTAAGTCGCCAACTTCGAAGTGTTTCCGAACGACTCCATGCTTCTTGTCAAATTGTTCTTCCATGCGTTCTCTTCTTCTTCGTGCGAGTGGGTCTTCGGCATCTTCTGACACTGGTAGCAACAGGCTTAGCCTTGTACGCAAGTTTCTGCCCAGAAACAATTCTGCTGGTGTCTTGTCGTTCAAGTTCGTGTTTGGTGTTGTCCTATACGCTTGTAACACCACATTTATAGTCTCTTCTGTTGGCCTCTCCTCCCCCTCTAGTTTCTTGATCCCGCGTTTCAGCGTATCAACGAAACGCTCTGCCTGCCCATTCGACTGAGGGTGGTATGGAGCAGTCCTTATGTGTACGATTCCACCTTCGTCACACATCTTCTTGAACAAGTCCGACGTGAACTGAGTACCGTTGTCGCTTACTATAGTTTGCGGTAGTCCATATCTCGCAAACAAATTCTTCAGAGCCTTCACCGTCTTCGCAGCCGAGATATTGCTCATCTCGATCATTTCCGGCCATTTGCTATACGCATCTACCACGACCAAGTAGAAAACTCCTTGCATAGGTCCAGCGAAGTCGATGTGTATTCTCTGCCACACTCGAGTCGCGGATGGCCATGCTTCCAATGGTACCTTCGTCGGATTTTTGGCTAACTCCTGACATTTCGTGCATCTTCGTACCAAGTCTTCGCAATCTTTGTCAATATTCGGCCAGTAGACGTAACTTCGAGCTAATTTCTTCATCCTTACAATCCCTGGATGACCACTATGTAGTTCCTTCAGAACATTTCTTCGAAGCTCCTTGGGTATCACAACCCTTTCGGCTGACATCAGACATTGCTCCACGATTGACAATGTCTCTCTTCGATTTCGAAAATGTGCCAGTTCTCCATTCACGTCTGGCCACTCTCCTTTCTTCACGTAGGTCAGTACTCTTTTCAGAACTGGATCCTTCTTTGTATAGGATTGCACATCTGATACTGTTACTGGCAGTTTCCTAATGCAATTCTTCAACATGTAGTTTACGTCGCTCTCAACGGCAGCTATTACGACGTCTTCTTCGTTATTCTGACTCTTCTTCATCAACCGTGACAAGCCATCTGCTTGTCCAAACTTCGTAGTCTTGACATACTCTATGTCAAAGTCATATCCAAGCAGTATTGTAGCCCATCTCATAAGTCGGTTAGCGGAGTAAACTGGAACTCCTTTCTTATCACCGAAGATGGCTAGCAATGGTTGATGGTCCGTCAGAAGTAAAAACTTTCGTCCAAATATGTACTTGTGGAATTTCTTGACTGCAAAGACAATTCCCAACGCTTCCTTTTCGATTTGCGAATAATTCTTTTCTGCTTTCGTAAGAGACCTCGATGCATGTGCGATTGGCTTTTCGGATCCATCGGCATACCTATGCGATATCACACAACCGATACCATAGTCACTAGCGTCCGCTGCCACGACTATCTTCTGCCTTGGATCATAGTGAGCAAGGTTTAGCTCACTCGACAAAGTCTGCTTGAGTTTTTCGAACGCTTCTTGATGTGTTCGTGTCCATTCCCACTTCGCATCTTTCTTGAGCATCGCATCCAATGGCCCACGAAGATCCTTGATCTTTGGCATGAACGCCGCATAGTATGTTATCATGCCAAGAAAAGCTCTCAGTTGGTTCGCGTTCTTCGGTTCGTCCATATTCTTGATTGCTTCGATCTTCTCTAAGTTCGGTCTTCTGCCGTTTCGATCGACTATAAAGCCAAGATATCGTATCTCTGCCTTAGCGAAAGAACACTTCTCTAGACGAATCCTGAATCCATATTCGGCTATCCTTGCAAAAACAGCAAGTAGATTCTCCATGTGTTCTTCTTCCGTTCGTCCACAGACCAAGATGTCGTCCAGGTAGGTTGCTACTCCTCTCAGACCATTCACCATCTTGTTCATGATTTGCTGGAAGATCCCTGGTGCTGTCTTGATTCCAAAAGGCAGTCTGTTATACTGGTAGAGCCCTCTATGCGTATTTATTACAACTATTTTCTTCGCTTCGTCTGACAACTCAATCTGCAGATAGGCGTCCGACAGATCTATCTGCGAAAACACCGTGCCTCCATTGAGGGATGCGAATATATCCTCTGGCAATGGCAACGGGTAATCATACGACTCCAGCGCTTTGTTGAGTCCAGTCGAGAAGTCAGCACACACTCTCAAATTTCCATTTGCTTTCCTAACACATACGATGGGAGCTGCCCATTCGCTATGTGTCACCGGACTTAAAACCTTCAGGTCCAATAGCCTGTCAAGCTCCTTTTCGACGGCTTCGAGTGCGGCATGGGGGACAGGTCTACTAGCCTTGAAAACAGGACTAACGCTTTCGTCAACTTTCAAGTGTGCCTTTTCCTTCGTGCATAATCCCAAACCTTCTTTGCAGACCTCCGGGTAAGCTTCTTTCAGCTTCTGAGCGATAGCATCGTGTTGTCCCAACTTCACTTCAGCAGCCATCCTGCTCAAGTGGTACGACATTTCTTCGTTTTTCTGGATCCATTCCAG
Organism: Cylicocyclus nassatus; assembly: GCA_958299035.1. Taxonomy (NCBI): domain Eukaryota; kingdom Metazoa; phylum Nematoda; class Chromadorea; order Rhabditida; family Strongylidae; genus Cylicocyclus; species Cylicocyclus nassatus. The sequence goes on along the minus strand of CATQJL010000223.1, from coordinate 52,948,679 downwards.
TCCTAGCAATGAGTTGTGGGGCGTCACATATGCGTAGCCTTCGCTCCTAGAACCCTTGATCTCGTAGTCGCACCATAGCTTTCCATGAACCTTCATGTAGCCTCCACTGGCATTCTTGACGACCACGTTCGTGTTCTCTAGCCGAGGAGCACCCATGCTCCTCCATATTGATTCGTTTAACAGTGTGATGTCTGATCCAGTATCCAACAGAAAGCTAACTGGATGATTATTCACTTTTGCTTCGATATACATGCGTGTCGAGTTGACATCCACCATCGCATTCGCAATCTTCGCTACGCTGTGCACATGACGTTTTGGCTTCGTCCAACTTCTGTTCTTACTGGTGTCGCTGTTTCTGTGGATTCTTCGTTTCGAATCTTGCTGAACAAGTGCTTTCCTCTCCGCCACTTGTTCGCAATACTTCTCCTTGTGACCTGTCTTCTTGCACTTCTTGCAAAACCATTGCTTCACCTTGCATTCCCTGGCAAAGTGAGCTTTACCACAGTTCCAGCATTCCAGCTTCGTGGGTTCCTCCTTGCTTGTTGCTTCGACAATCTTCGCGCAACCAGCTACAGTCTCGCTGTCCTTCTTGAGACTGAGGAAGTTTTCGCACTCCAAGTACAATTCGTGTAGCGACATTTTTCGTCCAGCTTTGTAATCCTTGTCCAGCACGGCGATGAGTCGCTGCCTTATTTCAGCTTCTTTTTGGCTCTTCAGGCCAAATATCCATAGCAAGCATTTGATCCCATCGCTATCGAGTTCGTGAATCTTCGCTTTCTCGCACAATTCGTTCACTCTTCCAGTGTACATGAGGTAATCTTCGGCGTCGCTCTTCTGTAGCTTTAAGCACTGGTACCGCATTGTAAATTCGGAGATCTTCACGTCGAATAGTTGCTTCAATGTTTCGACGGTTTCTTCGAACTTAATCGCAGTCACCTCTTTCGGCAGGACATGCCTCTGATATTTTTCGAAACATTCCTGATCGAGCTTCTCGCAGAGAAGCCTCACCCTGGCACTCTCTGGCAGCTGCTTCGCATCTTCGACGAAGACTTCCTTGTAGCGAGCGTACCACTTACTGAAGCATTCGTCCGCTTCTGGGTCGAAGTAGAATTTTTCGATCCGGTTGCTCAGCGCGGACATCATGTTCGGAACTTCCGACGACGTACTGGGCTGTCCAGTACCTGCGATGTGCTTCAGAAACGTCTCCATCATTTCTTGCCTCTCTTCTCTCATTAATTCCCTGAGGCTCTTCTGGTCTTCTTTGATCAGTTCCTTGAACATGATCATCAAGTCTTCTGTGCCTATTTTCGCCATTTGTGACCACTTCTGCTTTCGAGATTTCGGCTCCCTGCAGCTTTTCGGCGTGGTTCCTGGCGTGCTTCTTCGTTACGGCTACTTCTTCGCTAGTAGCCGCTGCCTCCTGATCGCCACTGTTGTGTCCTCCACGTCGGACACGTCGACTCTTCGTACTGAGGCAGGCACAGAGGAAAACGAATAAATTTATTAGAGGAATAATAGAGAAACAGAAAAATATGAGAGGCGAATAAGTGAACGAATTAACTGACAATGGCTAACAGCGAGCGCCTTTTATAGCGCTCATTTCCCGCGCATTGAGGTCGCAGGCGCCTCAGCGAGGGCAGATCATACGAGAAAACAACTGATCAGACACTGATACAACAATTTTCATTGACAACCAATGATTTTCGCATACTCATTTCCGATTTTTTGATTTTGATCAACGAATCTATAACATTTATTGCCAAACACCTACATTCGAATGCGAATTTTTAGAGAATAGAAAATTATTCGCAAAACCTGGGGATCAACTAGGTTAGGAGGTGCGACTAGGGATGAGATTTTACTGCTGCCGAAAGAAATTATTTCAACCATAAAATTCAGCGTCAACACAAATACGTTGGGAAATTCTTCAGTATGCGGGAGAACGATTGATTTTGAGGCCTAATGACATCAAGCGGAATCTCATTCAGGTCGATGTCTTTAGAGTTTTTGCTTCCGAAACAGGTCTATTTCACTAGCCTGCATCAGCAGGGAATTCGTTGCGCAAACAAAAGTCATACAAATATTTGCTGTAGTCCACAACACGTGCTGCTAAAATAGGTTTTGTCCACGATTATTCAGCTGATCGAAGCTTCTGAACCTTTTATACCTTTAATGCTGGACAGTTCCTCATAGATGACCCCGCTCCAGGTGGCGATTTGCAGAGGTCGCACCTTGACGTCTGTCACTGGCTTAGTCATTTTCACATTTCAAGAGCAAGGTCGACCAGTTTGAGTCAGTTCTGCTGTTCGAGTCCTGTGTTGCAAATATTGGGGTTTCCTCTATTTCCATTTTCTTTCTTGCGAAAAGTTCTTATGATGAGAAGAGACAAGACAAAGTCGTTCTTTAGGTGTTGGACTGATTTTTTATTCACTCTCAATCACATTTATTGTTTTGGCAATCTGTCTTGAAAATTCTTCTGTGTATTTTATTATGCGCGTTTTTTGTTTTACTGTATTGCCGAGTGTATTGGAGTTATTCCGCTGGATACAAAGACAGGAACTCTGCATAATTAGCACGGAATGGGCCTTTTTTAATAGAGGAACTATTGGGTTTTTTGAAAGTTGTACTTTTTTTCAAAGTCTAAGTTCGATTCGCCATAACTTCTTTTGGGAATGATCCTTGCGAAAGCATAACTGCAAATCTACGACAATTCTATGCATATTCAATTAATGCACCAGCAAAGAGAAAGATTCTTCAGGCAGAAGCTTTTTTTTTCAAACATTCTCTTGAGAACATCTACTCTGAGGAACCATGACTTGATTTGGAACATAGCAGAATTGCAGAAACACTGCTCTTTGTGCAGTCAGTAGTGAGATGAACAGCACTGTAACCTTGGATTTTACTAAATTTTACCATTAAACATTTTTGCATGAAAATCTGAAAGAAACCACTTATTTCACTCTTTCTAATTGCAAAAAATCCACTCGTGTTTTTGATTTTGTGCATGGCTGATTGCAAATTTTTCCATTCTCAGTAAATTTCTAAGATTAATCTCACCATATACAGCAAAAGTTCCGTACTTGCATTGTACTTATGATTTTTATGATGTTCATGAGGACTACACCGACAGGTTATGTTACGCTAAAAACTTCGTAAGTTCAAAGGCTTTCTAAAACCATATCTCCATTTCGTAGCACGAGACTTCGGTGCTGGCTGTAGATTCCAAGGCAATAGAACAAAAAGAAAATTTTCCACTATTTGTTGTCACAGCAGAGTTATATGAAAACGACAATATACAAGAATAATCTAGAAGAGAGGAGGCTTTCAAGTTATGGCTTCCTCCCCCCCCCCCCCCCCCCAAAATCATGGTCAAAAAGAGGTACAAAAAACGGGTAGAACATCACAACCAATTACTCTGAAGCAAAACTTCAAAGATGGGACAATGTAGATAAGGGAAAAGGGGAGGGGAAGGGGGGGGGGAGGAATATTTCTTGCAAAAATGTGGACCAAAAGATCTCAGCACAAGTAGTATGATGGGAGAATAGTGCATACGGCAGTGATTTTAACATTTAATTTCTGCAGATTGCTTGGTCTCTAAAGCCTGCTTGTTGCGCCATATCTGGCAGCATTTTTTTTCAGCTCCCACATAAATCTATCGACTTCGTCTTTGATAAGGGTTTTTTCAAAATAAATGCCAGTGAAAGCGAAGCATAAACAAGTCCTTTCATCTTTATGGTGGGAAGAAAATTCTAGTAAATGATATTGAATGCGGTTCTATGCCACTCAAATGCAAAGTGCATCATTATATAACAAGAAGACGAAATGATTTCGATAAAACTTCACAGTACATTTTCTGCTTCAAGCCGTCTCCATATGTATACTAGGGCGATTTTACACTGGTAGCTTTGAGGCTAAAAAAAATTGAATTGAATTGTCCAGAATCGTCTACTTCCAAAACGTTATGAATCGTTGAAATTTTTGAAAGGTTCATTCCAATTGGTCATGACTTGTGTTCATTTCCTCCATAGCACCAATCTTTGATGATGAAAAAAAACAGTAAAATAGAAAAATTCGAGTGCTTTGCTTTGTAAGAACTCGACACCAACATTTCGATTACTTGAATCCATTATGCTGAATCCGAAAATCGCCTTGGTGGACACAAAAACAGCAAAAACCGGCTTCTCCTACAGTCCTTTTCTGTATTTAGACAAGTTTTGCATTTTCCGCTAAGTCAGTGGCGTACCGAGGGGGGGGGGGGGTGGGCGGGCTGGGCGCGAAATGTTTGAAAGTTACCTTCATGTGTTATATTGTGCAAATGACTTGTCTGCACTTGTAATCAAAATAACTTTAAGATCTTTTATTCATTTTAGCCCCATAAAAGAAATTTTTTGGGGGCGTAGTTCACGCCACGCCCCCTTTTCTGAGATTTCGGGGTTCTGAGCCCGCGAAAATTCTAGGAAGCATACCAAAAAAATTTTCGGAGCTCGTGGCTGACGCCCCGCACCTTTATAGGGAAAATTTTTTTGTCGTCCCCCCCCCGAGCCGAAATCCTGGGTACGCCACTGCGCCAAGGTTTGGAGTTTCGCATTTCCCGCCACGGTTACGAGGGCGGAGCCGTTGTGGGACCGTATGATCTTTACTGTGGCGGTGTGGTAGGTGCCAGACTTACCCGGTTCAACCGATTTTTCTGGCTCACCAATTCCCTCAAAATTCTGAATTGACCAATAGCAGATGAGCTGAGCTGTATGAATTGGTCGAAAAAGCCAAGATTGGCAACTGTTTATGCGTTGAAGAGGAAAGCACAAAGGGCGAATCTATCAGAGTGAAAAATCTCAACATTCCGGGCGATTTTCTCCTGGGCCCACTTTATGGCCTCGTACAAATAGGAAAAGGACTTCTCCTTCCACATGGCCAGAGTCTCGAGAACACCAACTTTGCATGAACAACTCTGCGTGGTCAAGCACGCTTTCACATCGATCAAATTCCAATGCATTCTGATAAGATTTCGCGCCCCATTTGCTCGCTCGATTAAAGGTAGGGCGCGACGATTAGCGGTGCGCGGTCATGAGGCGACCGCCGTCGAACATGACGAATCAGCCGGTTTCTATGCCAGTTTGAGCCTTGTAGACTTGGAAATCATCGCTGCAACTGTGCTTGAGCTGTTTTCGGAGGACACAGTTAGGTAGTTTTGCTTAAAAGTCGACTCTAGTTACCCTTACCCTTCTTTCAAGCCATTGCACAGAGTTCGTGTCTTTACTTTTGCAGATAATTCACTCTAATAGTGCAGTGATTATTTCACTTCAGATTCTTGTACTGGCGGGTTCAGTAATAGCTGGAGCGCATGGATCGTGAAGCTTTTGTCAAAGGGCAGGTGAGCAAGACTGAAAGCGGTCATCAGTTTCTGAATCACGTGTTTTTGCAGCTGGAAGCAGTGCATAAAGCACTAACCAAGTACGAGCTACCCTTAAAGCCGAAACATGCTCGCCGTCTCATTGTGGGCACACATCAAGAAAGGTACTGAATGTTTTACTTTCTTGTGGACTGCTAGCTTAGAAGATGAAAAATGTTCACATTGAGTTATGCTTGGAAAAAAAATCAAACATTACCATGCTTTGAAGAAGTAGGTGAATCCTGCATCTAAGCATTGTATAGGTGGTTCATTGCACGCAAAGACAGGGAGTTGTTACGGATGCTGTGGCGTCTCGCTGGTCGAGTTCTCTTTCGTCTCTCCGGCCGTCTCATGTCTCTCCCATGTCACGGACTATCTGACACGACTCCAGTCTGTGCGTGCGAGGAATCGCCCATACACTGTATTAGGCAGTCATTATGTTAGCACATGGTGTTTTCTGTGAAAATATGGTGACCCACGTAAAATGTGACGCATTGGATGCTGTAGCTTTGCAAACCAGCCAGTTTGAAAATATATTTTTCTGTCAAAACACAAACACATTCTGCATAAGATATGTGGGACTACAAAGTCTTTTCGCTTGGCTATCACACACCTTTCTGAATACTTCTCCGAACTTTTGAGAATGCGTGGGATTTTCCAATTGATGTGTTCAAAAATGTTCAGTCATTTAACATGTTAAAGAAAATTTTCCTAGCACTTTGAACCCAATTTTGTGGCAACCGGCATTGGCAAATTTAGTTGATTTGAAAAGAGAACACAAGCTCAAAAGTTATCCTTCGTACAATACTATTATTATGTGAAGCTTGGCCAATACAGGGCTAGAATATATATAGGAAACGAGCAGCATTATTGGCAGAAAGAAGAATAAGAAAAGTGCTAAAATGCTTATAACCCGTATTCGAGTTAGTCAAGATTCTTACCAAATATATTCTTATAGATCATCAGCGGTCTTCTGGAATGCTGTCAACAGAATACAATTGGAGAAAAACCCGGTGATGACATGGAAGGTAACTAACAATTGCTCTGAATAGAAGCGATCTCGTTTATGAGAAGCTCTCCCTAAGCAAAACTTCGTTTGTTCTTCACGTGCAAAACTCTTTTGTTATCGAAATCTGGCCAAAAAGAAACATTCCCATAGCGGTGACGTCGGCGATGCGTTCCGCGCTAAGTTATGACCTGTCTCTTTGCTGTAAAAAATGTCAAATCACTAACAACAAGTGTAGCTGTTCATGGTGATGAGATCTTTGGGAAATATATATCAAATCATTCTCTTAGCTCGTGGAAGTCATCAGTGTAACATAATGATCGCAATACTTCATTTAGCTATGCTCTTTTAGTTCTGTCATCTACTACACAAATTAATACGAGATGGGCATAGACGAGTTCCTGAGGAGTCACATAGGTAAGTAACCCATTTATGCCGCGAATTTATTATCATCCAATGCCGATTTATGAACTTTGTATGAATCTAGAGTGTCTGTAGCAAGCGGAAATGTTTTGCGTACAAGTTGCTTTTTGTAGATTTCCATGCATTCCCATAAGCATTATCGTTCTTCCCTCTTTGGCTTTGTTTGTTTCCAAACAATACAAAAATATACCAGCAATGCTATCATAGTAGCAAGTATACTAAAATAGCTTGTACATTACGTGTGCTTATGTGCTTTATCAAGATGGCAAATTATATTTCTTTGTGTAGACTAGTCACACAAAAGTGGATGGCTCTTTCAGGTTCATCCCACGTATCAAACAACTGGGTCAGTTCTGGAAACATCTCAACACATCTGGTTATGGTATCTGCAATGAGACATACAGCAACCTTCTGGTCCAAAGGCTGGAGTTTCATCGTAAGGTACAGTCTATCGTTTAGCAAATAAATTCACACTGTCCATGCTTTGGTTATCTGAAGTATGAGAAGTGCACATGGAACTTTCTGCTAAGCCTGATTTCCTTGATTCCCTTTGTTCTAAAATGAACGAACCTTACCAAGCGCCTTTGTGTCGAGAAGGTTCTTACTTTCAAATGACAAAGCAAGCTAACGTTTGCAAACTTCGATATCTTTCTCTTTCTTCTTTGAAAATGACAAGTGCGAAATCAGAATGATTTCATACCAAACTTCCTTCAGTTTGAACCGCTTTAATCACTTCGCACAAGCATCTGGAAACTCATACTTTGTGATTGCCTGAAATCAGTCGTAAAAAGTCGGCTTTCAAAATTTTCAAATTGAATTACGCCTGTAGATTTCATCCTTGATATTTTTGTGGGCATCAAACTGCACTAGTCTGAATGATACTGATTAGGTCGATGCATCTGAGCTGTGAAGTTTTTGTAAATTTTGAGTCATTTATTCTCGTCTACATCCGTACATTTCTTGAGAAGAAATCGATATCTTGGAATCGTTGCAAGCAAGAATTCTGTCTTGTCTGGCTCATTTAACACTACTCTTTCAGTATCCTGTTATGCCTGGGAGTCTCAATCTGACGGAATCTCAAATAAAAACACTTGAAAGTGATTTGGATAATGCATTCGAAATGACGATAGATATGCTGGATCAGATGGACAATTTACTGAGCCTGCAGACGAAAGGTAAAGCTAGCAATTCTCTTGAATTGCGTTAAGCGTTCTCGCTCGTACAATTTCTGTTTGAGTATACGATGCTATGGAATGTCTCCGATGGAGCTCATTAGTTCCACAAGGGCAATGCCTTCTTGCCCCACTGATTCTAGTCATTCTTGATACCAGCAAACTTTACGATTATCTAGTCAAAATGATTTTCAAGCTACATGGGCAGTTACCCCCGGATGCACTTGAGGGGCACCGAACAAGATTTAGAGTAAGTCTTTGATCATTTTGCAAGTTGAATTTACTTGGCTTGTTTAGGAAGTGTTTCGCAGGACGAAGAAGTTTTATGAAGAATCAAGTAATTTGCAGTATTTCAAATATCTAGTCTCTATTCCAACGCTACCCTCAGTAAGGCAGTTGTCATTCATACATAGTTTCAACATGATTTGATTAAGGCTGCACCTAACTTCCTACAAGCATCGGATCTTGACAGCTATCAAACTCCTCATGCTTATCTCCACTCCGAAGGCTCGGAAGATGGACAGTCAGTCACTGCTGACGAGGTTTTGCTTGATCTAGGGACGGAAGAGCAAAGGTCACAACAACAACCTCCACCATCAGATCCTCGGTAAGCACGATTCTGCATTGGTTTTTAGTGCATTTGTATCTGGGATTAATGGTCTGCGTTGTTCTTTGTTGACTTGAGAAGCGCTGCTCGTGTGAAGCAGGTATTTGTGAATGACATGACACCAAACATGTGATGGATCGATCGTGTCACCGATCAAAACAGTCAGCCTCAGTGGCACTAATGGTCAACATTCTTTCCTCATGCCACTAATCAGAAAGTTACAGTTTGGGAGTAGGCATTGGCCTGTTCAATGCGAAGCGAACCCTTTTGTTTGCTGAACAGAGAATTCAGAAGCTGAATTCCAACGGCTTGTATCAAAACAAACCTAGTGATCAGTTTTGACTTTTCATTCTCTATGTTATTGCACCTCTATTTTGTTCAAATGCAAAGTGCAAACCTTTTATAGTCCCGTATCAGTTTTTGAAATCATCCGATTGCGTCATCTATGAATGTTTCTCATGAACAAATGGTGTGTTTTTCAGAGACGACCAAATCCTCAATCTTACGCGTGATCTAGAAGACGAGCGATTTGCAAAGGAGAGACTGATTGCAGAGGCGCGATCCCGTATTGAACAATATGAAAATAGATTAGCTCAAATGCAAAGTGAGTTCGAGCACGCAAGAAGGGAAGCTGACGAAGCCCGTGAAGAGTGCGACACTGTGAAAAGTATGTGGTTTAATTTGGCTTTTGCTTATTAACATAAAGATTCAGAATGTGTTCATATGATACTTTTACCCCTGTACATCAGTCAAACGAACTTTTGCTCTCAACTTTATCTACATTCGCGCCTGTGGCTGGTCAGAGATAGTCTTTTGCAGGAGAATTGGCTGCTAGAGACGAACAACGAGTGCAGAGTGATGATGCTAGAGTACAAGAGGCACATGAACAAGCACGAGTGGCAGAAGAACGATTTGGGAAAATGAAGGCTGCGTATGAGAAATTCCGCCAAGAGCATGTTGCAGTCAGTAACTTTCTACCTTTTTTGTTTCGGAAACCGTCATAGTTTCCAGTTTCTATATTTAGGCCTTAACAAAGCTGGGAGAGTTGCAAAAAGAGTTCGCTGCAAGCGAAAAGGCTAGAATGGATAAAGAAGAAGAGGTGAGTAACCTTCCAAACTCAGGATGTACCAATTATTTTTTTGTTTTTAGTACACAGCTCTTAATCGACGTTTGGAAGAATCCGAAAAGAACAATCAAGCATTATCGAGTAAGGTTGAAGGTGATGCTGTAGCAGTAGATGAGCTACGATCCCAACTAGCGAAGGCCGATATTGATATGGAGGATCTGCGACGGGTGAGTCAGAAATCTCTTTCTGGCAGTTGCTGCTATGCCATGTTCTCTTTAAGAATATGGAGAATCTCAAAGCTGCTCACAAATCCGAACTGGTTACTGCATCTGATCGCTTTGTAGATGAAAAAGCTGAGCTTGAGAAGAAGATGAACGGTGAGTGATATTCAAATTCCGTTTTACCGTCATTTACTGTTTTGTACCGTAGCTCAGTGTTAGTTCCCGGTGCTGGACAGTGCCATTTGTAAAAACTTTATTATTGTCCATCAGTATGATCGCTTTGAAAGTGATTGCTCAGGTATGATCCGTGCGGCAGTGTTAGCTATGCTTTCCCGTTGCGAAGAAGAACTTCCAAATGCTAGCACAATTACCTATCCACCTCGTAAGTCACGTTCGAACTCTTTGATGACTTTGGTGTTGCATTTTATAATGAAAGTGATTTAGATCTTGCGATCTCCGCACTTACGGCCCTTGTTAATATGATAGGCGAAAAGAAGCCAACTTGCATGGGTGACACCATTGTCTTGACGCACGATACAGTTGTAGTGGTGACCGCTTGCGCAGCAGCAGCTTACACCGCTTCAATCCAACACTTCGATGGTAGGTTGTTTTCTAAAATGGGGGTTGCGGGTCCTGCTATACCATGCTCTTGTCTGTAGTAACAATTTGCGTGTATTGGGTACATTGCGTCAAGCCGATACAGAATATGTATTTTGGTTTAGACCATCGCCTGGTCATGTATGGTACATCTTAACTAAATTGTTCTGCTGTAAAAATGCTGCGTGTCAATTATGGCATTGATTCTGTAGGTCTTGTTTGTTCGGCAGGAATCGGTCAAGCTGAACAAGCAGACCAATAGTGTAACCGCCTAATTGCGTTGCATATTGTTTGTCGTCAGAATTTTTGTGCTTTATGTAATCCATGTTTAGGTGTGAATGAGCAGTGTCATACTGTTGTGCGAGCATTACAAGAACGCCTATCTTCTTCTAATCTCGATCTGCAAAACTTCGAAGCTGAGTGCAAGAAGCTTCTTGACATGATGACTGCACTGCCTCTACAAAGTGATATCGATAAAGTGGGTTTTCGGTGGAATCACTCCCATATAATTGATGCATTGTTACAGGAAGTTCTTGGCAACGAACTGGAAAGTGAAATGGCACGTATGAGCGCTGCTATACAAGCAGCCGTAGATGAAATTCAGAAGATTCAAGAGAAGTCGCGCAACAACACGGAAGGCATAAGGTTCGATAGTTTTGCGCGATTTGCATCTTCTTTATGTTCCTTAGACGCTGCCTTTCTTGTTCATACCATTGCTTTTATAAATATTTGAGTTGTCTTCTTCAGACTGGAAGTTAATGAAGCTATTCTTGGGTGCTGTCAGCAGCTCATGGCCGCTATCATGGCGCTGGTGATTTCATCGCGAGAGCTCCAAGCAGAAATTGTTGCTGCTGGTAAAGGTGGTGCTTCACCTCATGAGTTTTATAAGCGAAACCATCAGTGGACAGAGGTTGTTTGATTTGGTCTCATGTGTCCTGCTTATGAGCATTTTTGAAGGGTCTTCTTTCTGCTGCTAAAGCTGTGGGAGTTGCTGCTCGTGTTCTTGTACAATCAGCCGATGGTGTGGTGACCGGAAAAGGTGGGCAACCGCGGTGCTATAATAAGCTTGACTAGGAAACTTCTTCTCTTCTTCAGGTAAGTTTGAACAACTCATCGTTGCTGCACAAGAGATTGCTGCGTCAACTGCTCAGCTGTTTGTTTCGAGTCGCGTAAAAGCTGACAAGGATTCTCAGAAGTAAGAGTTTTTCTGTGACAAACTTTTGCGAAGTTATGTATTTTTCAGATTAGCAACATTGTCGACCACGTCTAAGAGCGTCAATCAGTGTACTGCTCAAGTTGTAGCCGCAGTCAAAAATGGACAGACTACTCTCAATGACCAAGGTACGTATAATTGAGTTGCATATACACTTAAAGGCAGCGTCCAGGCAGATCTGGACCTATGGGGCTTTTACGTGGAAAGTACTTTTGGGGCCCTAACTAAGGCACTGCCCAAGCGGCAGCTCAGATAGTGCTCTAATGGCTGAGATATTCCCCTCGAAACTGGCCCCCGCGAACGTATTCGCATGGATTCATGGCACTTTCGCGCCAGGATCCACGCTTTGCGCCATGAATCCATGCGAAACACGGTGGCGGGGTCCAGTTTCGAGGGGATTAGGCGTTAGGGTACTACCTGAGCTGCCGGTTGGGCAGTGGCTTAGTTAGGGCCCCAAAAGTACTTTCCACGTGAAATCCCCATAGGTCCAGACTTGCCTGGACGCTGCCTTTAAGAACTTTTGAGAGCCGAAATGGCGAGGGGGGCGTAAAGGGGAAGGTTCTTGCAATTTTCAACTTTGCTTTGTGTATTCTATGTATGAGAGTCATTTCAGATAGCTTGGATTTCTCACATCTCACTTTGCATGACGCCAAGAAGGAGGAAATGGAGTCCCAGGTATGTTAATCGGAACATAAGTAAATAAGCTTTCCTTCGTATACGCGCAGTCTTCTTCAAGTTTCTGATTTTTTCAAACATCATCATGACACTTGATTTCATGCGAAGGAGAGATTAACTGTGTCTTTGAGAACACATAAGTTTCAAATTTTGGGGGGAATTTACCGTAGTAATTTTTATACCCGTTATTAGGGGTGACTCTTCAACTGCTTTTTTCCAGGTTCGCATGTTGGAGTTAGAGCAGCAGCTCGTTATGGAACGCAAAAAGCTGGCTGAGCTACGTAGGCAACATTATCATATGGCACAACTCGCCGTGGAGCAGGTAAATATTCAGTTTCAATAAAGGGTGCTTAATTCTTTGTTTAGAATGGAGGTGGCGAACGCGATACATCGTTTGAATTTCTAGGATAAGTTATACTCATACTATAGTACCCTTTTTAATTATGTCCATCAAACTTTACGAGTGCCTCAGTGTTTTGCTTTGCACTTATGACGTGATTGTGCTGCTCCTGTGGCTCATTGAGCAACCGACCATTGTTGGTCTACCTTTTTCTTGTCTCCTTTTTGTGATAACCTCTTATCTGTGTTGGAACTGTGCTATCTCGCCATGCCCCGTGTTCATCAGTGCAGCTTTATGAACTACTAGCTGGCTTACCCGGCTCCGCCGTATCCGGACCAAACTTGGCACACATACACTTCGGGCCCCGGCGGGTGTCACAGTCCACTTTTCGTTATCGATCGATGTCGATTTTACCGATTTTTATCGATTTTTTGGCAGAGTTCACCTTCAGGGCTAGGAGTTGGCACAGGGGGGAAGTGAGCATGGGGATTCCGAATACAATATTAGTTTTCAGAATTATCGATTGCTTTTATTGATTTTATCGATTTTTTGGCAGAGTTCACCTACAGGGCTAGGAGTTGGCACAGGGGGGAAGTGAGCATGGGGATTCCGAATACAATATTAGTTTTCAGGATCGTCCATTACTTTTATCGATTTTATCGATCTTTTTGCAAAGTTTGACCTGCGGGGCTGGGAGTTTGCACAGAGGGTAATCGAGCATGCAGATTACGAATACAATATTAGTTTTCAAGATCGTCCATTACTTTTATCGATTTTATCGATTTTTTGAAAATTTGAGCTAGGGGGCTGGAATTTGGCACAGGGGTGTTCGAGCATGCTGATCACCCCCCTTGGGGATGATCAGCATGCTCGATTACCCCCCTGTGCCAACTCCCAGCCCCCTAGCTCAAACTTTGCAAAAAAATCGATAAAATCGATAAAAGTAATCGATAATCCTGAAAACCAATATTGTATTCGGAATCCCCATGCTCGATTACCCCCCTGTGCGAACTCCCAGCCCCGTAGCTCAAACTTTGCAAAAAAATCGATAAAATCGATAAAAGCAATCGATAATCCTGAAAACCAATATTGTATTCGGAATCCCCATGCTCGATTACCCCCCTGTGCCAACTCCCAGCCCCGTAGCTCAAACTTTGCAAAAAAATCGATAAAATCGATAAAAGTAATCGATAATCCTGAAAACCAATATTGTATTCGGAATCCCCATGCTCGATTACCCCCCTGTGCCAACTCCCAGCCCCGTAGGTGAACTCAGCAAAAAAATCGATAAAAATCGATAAAATCGATATCGATCGATGACGAAAAGTAGCCTATGACACCCGCCGGGGCCCGTAGTGTATGTGTGCCAAGTTTGGTCCGGATCGGTTCAGAAATGGAATTTTCTATTCGGAACATACGTACACACAGACAGACAGACATACAGACATACAGACAGACAAACAGACATTCAGCTTTATATATAAGATGTTTTATCCCTGCAAATGTCTCAAAGCTACTTAGCTTGTTGATTTCTACGTACTATTTGTCCATAGATCGTCTTATATTGTCCAGACCATGAAGAATCCATGAATCTCGGAAGTATCCGTCGCTTTCTTAGTTCGCAGCTAAGCCCACCCAAAGATGACAAAGTACCTAGCTTACGGACATTATGTCGGATCACTAGATCACTTGACTACGCAACAGAAATCTCTTATGTGCAATACTTAGATTTGTTTATCACGATTTGTTGTAAACTTCTCATGTTATCGACTCAGTTGTATAAATTATTTTGACGTGTTTTACTGTATTTGTTCATGCGTTATTCACCATCTACCTGAAGTGAAGCTGTCGAAGTTTCTATCATTTCTGCTCAAATTTAGTTGACAGGCGAAGCAAGCAGGGGATGAATCGCGAGGACGGTGGCAGTGAGAACGTGCCACTTTTGAGAGATGACCGGGCGCAGCAGTCCTATATGGCAGGAGGAAGTGATACGCTAGATGATGAAACACATCCAGGAAGTGTTGAAAACGTAGAAGAAACTGGCGAGCGTCGTCCTACTGGTTAGTTTAGCCTTTTTCTTCATTTGCTTCATATAATCTCTCATTCCTGAATGGGTTTGCAGGAGCTACGGTGACCTGTCGCGTCTGTGATGAACAGATTGAACTCAATGGTCGCGATTCTCAGCATGTTGTTAAATGTAGTGCATGCCACGAAGCAACTCCTATTCGTCCTGCTCCTGCTGGAAAAAAGTAGGTGTAGATTTTGCTTTTATTACATTTATTCCCTAGTCAGCCTCAAATACAAAAAATGATTTTTATCGCTTTGAAACTGATGAAAAATGAGCTTATTTGCCATTTCTTTAGTTTCTGTCATTTTTATGTCAAAAAGTGTGTAGTTCTTTGTTTCACTTTATTGGTGACTTTAGAATGGCTTGCAAGTGTTTTTTTTTCAAATCCATTCTAGCCTCGTCATCATAACCCCACACTACTCGTTTTAGGTATGTACGTTGTCCATGTAATTGTCTTCTAATCTGTAAAGCTGCATCGACACGCATTGCTTGCCCACGAGGAAATTGTCGACGCGTTATAACTCTTGGTGAATATTTTTCCAACCTGCTTCACTGTTTATAAACCCATTTTGAAAATTTTAGGTCATCGGGAACCGCAAGGTAGCGCTATCCGTGCTCCAGCTGGAAGTTGCCGTGTTCAATGTGTTCATTGTTCTGAAGTGTTTCTATTCAACACTCTCAGTAACAGCCTAGCTCACTGTCCACACTGCAAAAAGAAGTTTGTTGGATTCAGGCTTATGTTTATTTGTTGCCATCCATCTGTTAAGGTCAACTGTGGGTGGCTTTGCTCGACGACGTGCATTGATCTACCTTGTTACCGCCGTTACAACTCTACTTTTCAGCGTACTTCTGACTGTTATGACGATCAATACTGTAAGTAATATTAATACTCCAAATTGCTCTTTTCGATCATTCTCTCTTTTATTTTGAAGGCCGCTCATCATCCTGTTGTTTACGGAGCTTGGGCTCTTGCCTACCTTGTGGTCATCTATCTCCTGTACAATTTCTTCAAATATTGGATGGTGAAGCTGAGTATCGTACTTGGGCCGATATAGAAGTTATTTGTATGAGTTTTACGTATGAGGCTGGAGACCGTCCTTTTTCAGCTTTCTGTGATTAATTACAGAAAGCAAACCAGTCCACACCAATTGATTCTACTTTGATCGTTCTTGAGATTTGGTGCTGGCGTTCTCAGTTGCTTGCGACTATATTTTAACTAATTGTATTCCATGATCTGTAGCTTCTCTCTAAATATATCCTTTTTTGTATTAACAGTTGAAGTCACTTGTGATAGGCTGGCGATATTGGTCAGCCGGCGCCTTTCATGCGTTCTTTGCATGTATCTATCACCTTTTGTTTAGACCTGCGTTTTCGGGAATCATGTAGCTCCCCTTACGGTAATATGATTGAAACGTGTAGCTTTTCGGCGTTCCCTGTGTTCAGTATGTCAGTATCGTTCTTTCTTATTTTGATAAATTCTGCAATATATTTCGCTGTATTCATATCATCGGCTGAATTACCACGTCTTTTTGGATTGCTCTATTGTGGGCCTGAGTCTTCGAAGAAAGTTCAAAAGTAGAGGATAAGCTTCTTGTGACTGTCGCTAGATTCGCTTTCTACACCGACGTAGGTCGTACGCAGTTTATTCAAAGGGAGAAGGGAAAGGGAGATCTTTTTTTTGTCTTTTTGATGTGAATTCATGAAAGGTCATGGCACTTGCAATTGTATACGTCGGGAGTCTGTTCCTATTACGTACTGGTGGATCTCATTTTTTTTATCCCGTTTTACTTTTTTCCAGATACCCTCTCTAACTCATCACTGATCAGTTTTCTCATTAGGCGCGGCGAGGGGATCCTATGCTTAGAGCAAAGGTATGCGTTTTTTGCTAGAAGGGGTTTGTGTAACCATTGTAGTATTACTGAAACTACTTCCTACAAAAATTTGTATCTTGAAATTTTTTGAATGTTTATAAGTAGTACCAGACTGCCAAATAATATGTTTCAGCTTCCAAACTCGTGAGCATTTTGCCTTTTTTTTCTTCCTGAAGAAGTTGAGCTGAATGCTTTCCAAATCAGTTTCTAGAGTGGAATTTTGGCTACTATTGAAGTCTCATAGATCATTTGAGCGTTATTTTTGAAAGAAACGGCAGCTGAACCTCATCATCAGCTGCGCTCGCTGCTGACATCATTCTTGTCTCAACAAAATTGGTTTTGTATCAGTGCAGTTTCTTGCAATTGTCTTGATTGCTTCACTTCGAATTTTAACCAAAACTACAATCAACTCACTTTCGTGTTGCTTTGTTCAAGCGTGAATAGAATCTATACATTACATCGAACAAATGTTGAACTCTTTGATTGACGTGACATTTGAGAGAATTCACGCAAAAAAGTCATCAATCGAATTAGCTGTTCTAGAAATTAGCACTTAGGCCCGTATGCACTATTATCCCTGTGGCGAGTGGAGCGACTTCCTCAATGATGAAGCCGCAGCAGCGTCCGCACGCGGCCCTTTCGTAGCGGGGGACGCAACTCACCTCGCCGCAGGCAGGGTAGTGCACACGGGCCATAAAGAGCTTTCACTGTGGTTAAACTCTACCTCCGACATCAGCCACCGTCTCTAGAGACTGAGTTAGGGCGATCTGGGCTGAAATATTGAACGCGCAGCTAGATCAAAATTATTCAGAAACGGTCATATGCGTCAGTGGTGGGTGCTGTAGTAGGTTTGTATTGCTCTAGAGTTATTCTTTATACTAGCATGTTTGGGGACGAGTGGCGTTGTGGTGAGGCGCCGCTATGACCAGATCAGACGCAAGTTCGATCCCCGCCCATGGGCCAACCAAGCCCTCTACCCTGCGGGGCTGGTAAATTGGAGTAAACCAGAGTAATCTGGGAGGATAAAAGCACTGACTTGGAAACGGCTGGCCCCCGCAAGTCACTGTAATAGGCTCGTACGCATACAACTGCCTCTTCGACTATGAAGTTAGTGTGTGCGTTCGGCGCATGCCCTCGAGAGATATTGAAGACGCCGAATCCTTTATCCTTTTATCCTTTCCTAGTATGTTTCTCATCACAACTGCTGAAGGAAGTGTTAGGAAAAAAGCATGAGCCAAAGACATAGCGAGTTCGCTAATGGAGGTCCATATTATTAAATCAACTAAGCATTTTCCTGAAGAAGTGCGCGTTGAGGGGTTGCATTTATCTTTACCAAGCACGAACTCTGATATGACGAGAAATATTGTCTACTAGTTAGGAAAGTGCGAACATTTTCTTCAAAAATCGACTTCGTAAGTATAGTAAAAATTGAGTTTACGTAAATCTATATCTTCGTACTTTGTTATTTAGAAATGTTTAAAAATCTATACTAATACTTTGCGAAGTAAAACTTACCTATTCTAGGTGTTGAGTTTATACCGCGACCTTTTACGGTACTCCAAGGGATTGGTATACACGGATCAAAAGTACTTCGTTGCTAGAGTGCGCGAGGAATTTCTAAAGAATAAGAGCAATTCTCCTAAAGCTGCTGAGAGCAATTATAATGTGAGATTCGTGCTGCCCTCGCTTTTTACCAAAACTGAAAACAGTCTGTTGCAGAGAGGGCGGAAACTCCTAGCGCTGAAGCGATTCATCTGATAAGATGGTCTGTATACTTGGCATCGAGGGTTCTGCGAATAAGATTGGGGTGAGTACAAATGAAGTTGATAAAATGAAAAAAATTAGATACACTTCCAGGTTGGCATAGTTCGAGATGGTGAGGTTCTGTCAAATCCTCGTGCCACATTCCATGCCCCACCAGGAGAAGGCTTTCGACCTAGCGAAACAGCGCAACATCATCGTCAACAGGTAAACAAGTGAATCTGGTATTTAGCCAACTTTTATTTCTTCAACTTATTCAGATACTAAAAATCCTGACGCAAGCTCTAAGTGACGCCAAGATCAAAGAGCCAGAAAAAGAAATTGATGCTATTGCATTTACGAAAGGCCCAGGCATGGGAGCCCCTTTACAGGTAGGAACAGACTCAAAAACTTTTGATCGTTTCACTTTTCAACGATGGCAGCGAATATTTCGGTATCGCGTCTTCGCGCATCCTTGACAACTTGCCTTCCCATCTTTCTAGTGCATTGCTCAAAAATCTCGAACAAAATCGAAGTTCGATCTTTGCTAGGCTTTTTCGCTCAGACTTTCAAAATACTCAAAGTTTCTATGATTTTGGTTCATTCAGTGCTTTTTAGGTTGGCGCTATAGTCGCTCGCACACTGTCGCTGACCTGGTCAGTACCACTCGTTCCCGTTAATCACTGCATTGGTCATATAGAAATGGGACGACTTATCACGGGTGCGCATAACCCTGTGGTGTTGTATGTTAGTGGCGGGAACACGCAGGTATACCAAGCTTGTCATTGACTGCGTTTCCAGTATGTAAGTCACATTTCAGGTGATTTCCTATTCGCACAATAAATATCGTGTATTTGGTGAAACAATTGATATCGCTGTAGGTAACTGTTTGGACAGATTTGCTCGGGTCGTCAGGTTACCGAATGATCCTAGCCCAGGATATAATATCGAGCAAGCAGCTAAGAAAGGTGTGCTATTAAAATAAGTTAAATGACCTTTCCTTGCCATTGAAATCCAGCTTAAAAAAAGAGAGGCTTCACTGCGCATTAACGCAGTCTTTGGAAAGTCTTTTGAATACGTCTGTTGCACAAATAAATATCCAAGCATAAGAATTATGGGCGCTAATCCTGTACCCGGGTCCAGAATTTCGAGCTCGTCAGTTTCGCTAAAACTTGGTCTGTAGGGGTTATTCGACATGCTGATCACGAATATCACACTCATTTTGCACACAAACGTAGTCGGTGGGGATACGGTGGGTATAGTAGGGGATCAAAATAAAAGATTTGGCTTAAATCTGGTTTAGGGGGTTTTCTGAAGTGCTGATCGCTTATATCAACCCATTCTGCATTTTGGGACTTTATGGATTTACGGTAGATGCAAGCTATGGGGTCGAATCCACTAATTCGCTCTAAACTTCGCTTAGGCTGGTTAAGCCCTCTGAACATGAATGTCATACTGATTTTCCAAAGTACACCATTTTTTGAATTTTGATGGGCGTACGGTAGAGGGTCGAGGTTCCAAATTTGCTTAGAACCTTGTCTGCAAATGTTTTCAAGAGCTGAGGTTGAGTCTTGTGTATAGTGGTGGTCCTCGGACTTCCGTCTTGTGCTATCTAAGGTGAGTACTGTGCTTGTGAATATGGTTTTCTTTAGCATTGGCCTTGTTCTTGAATGATACTTTATCTATTGTTGACGTCTGGACGAGTAAGTTCATATACTTTCGGCTTGCAGGCTCTGAAGAAGGCGAAAGCGCCGAAACGTTAGCGAATAAAGAAGTGTTATCAACCTTGAAGTTCGCTCAACCAATCCCACTACGAGTATCCACCATGCCAAGGTTAAGAGACAGCCGAACCTGGACAAATGTTTTCAAGTTTGCTGATTATGAATATTATGCTTGCTCGCTGCAATGACGTCATCGCGGAGTTATAGTAGTTTGTAGCGTATGAATAGACATTCTTTCGCCTTTCGGATCATCTAGATCACAAAAAATCACCGAGAGGCTTTATCATGGGAAATGAGCGCGATATTCGTGATCAGCAAATAAGGTACCCTTTCTTTATTTTCAGTCAGATCTCAATGTTGACTACCGTAACTCCGCGAAGAGGTCCCAAAATGCAATAAGAGTATGACATTCGTAATCAGAATCTTATATATAAAGCTGAATGTCTGTTTGTCTGTATGTCTGTCTGTCTGTCTGTCTGTCTGTATGTATGTCTGTGTGTACGTATGTTCCGAATAGAAAATTCCATTTCTGAACCGATCCGGACCAAACTTGGCACACATACACTTCGGGCCCCGGCGGGTGTCATAGGCTACTTTTCGTCATCGATCGATATCGATTTTATCGATTTTTATCGATTTTTTTGCTGAGTTCACCTACGGGGCTGGGAGTTGGCACAGGGGGGTAATCGAGCATGGGGATTCCGAATACAATATTGGGTTTCAGGATTATCGATTACTTTTATCGATTTTATCGATTTTTTTGCAAAGTTTGAGCTAGGGGGCTGGGAGTTCGCACAGGGGGGTAATCGAGCATGGGGATTCCGAATACAATATTGGTTTTCAGGATTATCGATTACTTTTATCGATTTTATCGATTTTTTTGCAAAGTTTGAGCTACGGAGCTGGGAGTTCGCACAGGGGGGTAATCGAGCATGGGGATTCCGAATACAATATTGGTTTTCAGGATTATCGATTACTTTTATCGATTTTATCGATTTTTTTGCAAAGTTTGAGCTAGGGGGCTGGGAGTTCGCACAGGGGGGTAATCGAGCATGGGGATTCCGAATACAATATTGGTTTTCAGGATTATCGATTACTTTTATCGATTTTATCGATTTTTTTGCAAAGTTTGAGCTAGGGGGCTGGGAGTTGGTACAGGGGGGTAATCGAGCATGCTGATCACCCCCAAGGGGGGTGATCAGCATGCTCGATTACACTCCTGTGCCAAATTCCAGCCCCCTAGCTCAAATTTTCAAAAAATCGATAAAATCGAAAAAGTAATGGACGATCCTGAAAACTAATATTGTGTTCGTAATCAGCATGCTCGATTACCCCCCTGTGCAAACTCCCAGCCCCGCAGGTCAAACTTTACAAAAAAATCGATAAAATCGATAAAAGTAATGGACGATCCTGAAAACTAATGTTGTATTCGGAATCCCCATGCTCACTTCGCCCCCTGTGCCAACTCCTAGCCCTGTAAGTGAACTCTGCAAAAAAATCGATAAAAATCGGTAAAATCGACATCGATCGATAACGAAAAGTGGACTGTGACACCCGCCAGGGCCCGAAGTGTATGTGTGCCAAGTTTGGTCCGGATACGGCGGAGCCGGGTAAGCCAGCTAGTGTGTAATAACCCCTTTGAACCAAATTCCAGCCCGATTTAAGATTCTGTCCCCCTATTGCAACCTACCGTATGAAAGGGCATCATAATGAGAAAGAGTATGATATTCGTGATCAGCATGTCGAATAACACCCTTTGGCAAAGTTTCAACGAAATCCTTGATTTTGACCCCTACTGTATACCGTCTCAGAAAATTGGTATGGTATTCGGCATCACCGCGTACTCTCCCTCCCCCCTCCCCCCAAATTGAGTATGAGCAAAATTCACGACACTAAAATTTTGGGACCCGGATCCTGGAATAGTGCTGGGTTTCTGTAATCAGAATGATTACTATCTTATCTTCTAAATGTATGTTTGCTAGAACATTTTGAAGTCCAAGCCTTCTCATGAGGGAAGTACCTCTGTGTTGATTGGCACTCTTACCCATTTTTTTCTCGTTAAGTTTTCTTCTAATCCTAACTTCTTATCCAGCGCTTTACTATACATCCACTAGCACACATCGCTGATCATTCATACTGCCTTGCTTGCTCACAATCACCTTTGCAGGAAGTCGGTTGCTAGAACTACCGTACAATGTCAAAGGCATGGATGTTGCATTTTCTGGGATATTATCTTTAATCGAGAGCAAAGCTGCAAAACTAATAGCCAGTGGTGAATATACTGTGGAAGACCTGTGTTTTTCCCTTCAGGTAATCTTGGCATTTCATTCTGTCTGTCACATGTTCGTAAAAATGTTTCAATTTGAGGAAACCGTCTTTGCAATGCTAGTGGAAATTACTGAGCGTGCTATGGCACATACAGGAAGTACAGAACTGCTCATTGTCGGAGGTGTTGGCTGCAACAAGAGGCTTCAGGTAGGACTGAACTGTCGCAAAAATAAAGTCGTTTTTCTGTCTTAGGAAATGGCGGAATGCATGTGTGCCGAGCGTGGAGCGTACCTATTTGCTACTGATGAACGTTTTTGTATTGATAATGGTGCAATGATAGCGCAAGCAGGTTATCTGATGCATAAAGCAGGGTTGAGTTGTGAGGTGGGTCGGAATTAGGCAGTTAGGCTCTCTATTCTTCTCTGATTTTTTTTCCCGCAGCTTGAGAAATCCACGATAACGCAACGGTACCGCACTGACCAAGTAAATGTTTGCTGGAGAACAGAATGATGTGTGCAGAAACATTTGTTAATTTGTTGACGCTGTATTTGAGCTGTTATTTTTTGGTTGATAAAATCGTAGTATATGATAATTATGGACACACCTTGTTCTTGCATGCTGGAAGCTCTTAACTGCTACCATTCGTTGGGAATTAATTTTTTTTACGCATCAAAAAATCAACGGCAAAATTATGTATAACAAAATGGTGAAAGATGGCAGTGTTTTGCATCAGTAATACTATAGCTCATTTATGTTTTGGAAAACTTAGGTCAAAGTCGTAAAGATGTACAAACCACCTTTCAGCACAAGCGAAATTTTCCTGAGGTAAACAGTAATGCATATAGTGATTTCCAATTTTGGCTTATTAGTGGAACCTCCGTCAAGAGGTGTTAGAGACACTCAGAAAAGTAATTTCAAGTGGAATTGTACAAGATTATGATTTTCAAAGAGATGGACTAGACACGAAGATTACCACTTCTGTGAGCCAGCGAAGGGTAGACAGATTGGCGGGGAAAGCCGGTGTCGTTTGAAAAACCGCTTGAAAACTATTGGGTTAAAAAGAAAGTTGTCGGACATTGCATTCCGAGAAGGTTTCGATGTAAGCACTGATGGGTACATCTGACATCGTTGGATAGAGGAAAGTAATCTCTACAGAATCATGGTAAGCACAAGCATAATGTATTCTTTGGAGTTTCCGGCGAAAATTCGAAAGAATAGGACTTTGCCCTAACCCAGATTTCCAACTTCTATAAATGCTGTAGACTCACACATGCTCCATTTAGCTTAAGCATACTTGCACGCTTATATAAACAGTTTGTATGAATTTGAGGTAAAAAAAATCGAGGTATTTGAAAACTGGTAAACGTCGCTCACGTTGATCTTAAATTCCTTCCACTTGCTTGATATTGGGTGCGTGTGAGAGTGCAGCTAATTTTCGCGCATGTATCATCGGCTCCCAGATTCATGTGAGGCGGATTGCAGGCTTTCCCTGAATATGGATAAAGTGTTTAAGTGTTGAACCTCCACGTTGCAGCATTGTTTTTCGTATTCTTTCGTTAAAGGAGTGTCCAGGTGAATCTGGACGCATGGGTTTTTCGCTTGGAAATTGATGAGGGGGTCTTAACTAAGGCTCCAAAGGGCTGCGCACAAATCGTACATTCACAACTGAGAAATCCGTCCCGAAAAACCCCGCGCCTGCGCCATGACCGTAACCCGGAAACGACTTCGCTCACTTTAACATTACGTTCGCGCTGGGACCCGTCTTAAGTGTTACGGTCACGGCGCAGCCGCGGAGTGTTTTGAGATGGATTTCTCAGCCGTGACTAAATTATTTGCGCTGCGGTTTGGGCAGTACCTTAGCTAGAACCTCTTCATCAGCTCCCACGCAAGAATCCTATGTGCCCAGAATTTGCGTAGACACTGCCTTTAAGTTTATCCTTATAATCAGGGAAGTCCGCAACCCGCCTCCCCACGAATGTGCCAGCCGATCGTAGATACATGCATTGAATTCCGAAAAATAGCAGGTTTACTAAAAATATCCGAAAACTTCTTTCTAACCTAACTCTGCTAAGCGTATGTATGTCTCCATTTGTGTGAGAATTCTTGAAAGCAAAGCATCATATTTTATTTATCACTTCTATTGTTTATGTTTTGGCAATGAAAGAGAGATTCATCTATCATTGCTTCATTGATAGGAAAAGTTTCAGCTTTTGGGAGATAATAAAGCAAGGTCCCGATAATTAGGCAGAGCTCTCGCACATTCCGCAGGCAATGATTCTGCAGCTATCAGCAGGGCTCGGCACAGGTGGCTTACAAGCAAGCTGGATATCGTTTTTGGGACAAAAAGCAAAAGGGGTTTCGTTTTTGTGGACGAAGACACAAAAACGCAAAAGTGGAGGCGTTTTTTTTAGTCGACGTTCCGCTTTTTGGAGAATTTTTGGGGAATATGGAGTAGGGTCAAAGGGGACTTCGTAAAAATACTCAAAAGTCAAGGGGGACTTCGTTTTTTGCATTTTCATCTAGCCACCTCGTGCCGAGCCCTGGCTATCGGTCGCGAAACATTCTGACCATGTCCACTGACAATGCTACGATGTTCCTTAAATCGAAAATCAATCATGATAATTGAAAACGTAAACAATGACAAGAAGCAAACAACTTTCGCTGCTATGGAAGGCTTCATTCCTTGTTTTGACGGTCATTTACCAGTCATCTCCATGCTGTTCTTTGTGTTGATTTTGGTAAGTCATCAGCTTATCAATCATGGTGGTACAATTTGGAGGGTCAAGTGACGCTACTGATAAGCTGCAAGATATCGTTACTGTGAATTTTGAGATGTGCAACATCGTTGCCTTGCATGTTATACTTTAAAAAAATCTCCATTCTAGGGTTCCGCTATGAGTATTTCCAGTGCCACTATGAGAATGCCAAAGAATAATTTGTTAGTGAACGTTTTTTCTTTGCTAGGAAAGGAGATGCAAAATCAAATGCTTTTCGTGTTGTACAATGCAGCTCATAATTTGTGAAAAGAAGATGCGAAGGCTACCGGGATTCTGGCCATAGCCCGATTGGAAGAGTGGACGAATTTTGAATTCAAAGGCACCATGCAACTGAGCTCCGCGAGTTGCTTCTTCTGATATAGTATAGAAGTGCTGCTTGACACTGTATTGAAAGTTTTCAGTTTTTTTTACGGTAGTTACTCATTGAGCAAAGAATAAGCACCTAAATAACCTACCCTGAGCAAAAAGCTGGGAAGATCCGTAAATTGACCGACTACCGTGCCGAAACAGGTATACCACGTATTAGAAAATGCAATGCACCTCGTCGAGCTGAGCAGGGAATGGTCACAACTTAACCCAGCCATACCAATCATGCTGTATATAATCGGGCTCGCAAACGCTGATCACAAATATATGTTTTTTATCTGCCAAGCGATTATCTGGGAAGAGTAGCGTTTGAATGTGCGCTTTGTCAAGTGCTTTGTGGCGCATGTTCCACCAAGTAGGTTTCAAAAACACTTATTTAGGTTTTTTCTGAATGTGCGTCTTCCTTGTTATCAAAATAACCATCGTCACCGTAAATTCGCGCCATCAGGCTGCCTTTCAAGGAAGTATATTCGTCGAAACTCGAAAAATTTCTCAGATTCGTATACTCACAGCTCCTCCCATATAGTCGCTTGGCAGGTAAGGAACATATATTTGAAATCAGCGTTTTAGAACGAGTCCGATGAAATACACCTTGTTTGGAATGACTGGATTAAGTTCTGACCATCTCCTTGTGAGTTGAATGGTGCTTTCGGATATAGACTTCGTCCACTCTGGAGCAAGATATGGCATTGCTACGAGAATTCCAGCGAACCCCGGCGGAGTGCGATAATTTTCATCACAAATTACGAGCTGTATTATATTCCTATCTGAAGGGAAACAATGATTATTAAGGTATAGCAATACAAGTCTCATGCAAGGAAGCGCTTTGACCACTCAAAGTTACAGGTGAGATTATGCGATTTACAAGTGCAGAAAATGTGCAGAAAAATCAGAGCTAGGAGTTAAAGTAAAAAATACTTGCTGTAAGTTCAGTCGAGGACTCGGAGACGATTTTAATGATATGCCTTATTATACTTTTTTGTTGGTACTCTTCTGCAATCATCTACAAAAGTGTTGGAATAATTTTACAAGAAGTTTTCGTTGACATTTTGGAAAAATACATGTCAAATGTGCAATGGCCAGAGTAGTCTCTAGA
The DNA here is from genome assembly GCA_958299035.1 of Cylicocyclus nassatus. Taxonomy (NCBI): domain Eukaryota; kingdom Metazoa; phylum Nematoda; class Chromadorea; order Rhabditida; family Strongylidae; genus Cylicocyclus; species Cylicocyclus nassatus. The sequence goes on along the minus strand of CATQJL010000223.1, from coordinate 52,922,063 downwards.
CGATAAAATTCTTTAGCTCAAACAATCATTGGTTTCTATATCCTTTTTAAATATGAGAAAAGGAGTCAGCGCATATCGTAGTAAAATTCGTCTCACGAACTGATCTACGTACCATGCGCAAGTCAAATTAGCATTCAACAGCCTTTTTCCTGACTCAGAAACTGCCCGGAAACTTCCGCGGAAGAAAAAACACACAAAAAGCTATTAGGTTTGAAAGCCCTTGACAATTTTGGGAGTTAAACTGATGAAGTGGCCTTTTTTGCATCTTCTTTTACCGAAGTACTCTTGAGTCTCTTCGTAGGGTAGGGGGGCTTGGATATAGTAAGGGGAGACTCACCTTCTCACACAGCATTTTCACTAAAAAAGTTCTAGAACTTCCTAAAAATTGTTGAAAATTAATCCAAGGATTCGCTCCACTTTCCTTCTCCTTTTAAGGCTGATATCGACCAAAGTACAGTCCACAAATCACGTTGTCAATTTCAATTTGGTAATTTTCTCATTTGATTGGAACAATTATAAGTTTGGAATTATTTCAAAAAACCTTTCATTTTATTTCATTTACCTCATGGGTTTGTAGCATCCAATAGTCCATTTCGAAATGACCGATTTGAGAAAAAGCTATCGTTCAACTTTGGTAAGGAGGAAAGAAAGAAAGCGACATTGATATGAATATGTCAAAACACCTCTCCTCGCATATATTCCAAAAACGATGGAAGGACCATTTCTAAGGCACTCTTTTTTGTTATAGCTTCTCATCGACAATTGTTACAGGGATGTTTTACCTGTGAACCTGCAGGAAACATCTCCTTCCATCAAATACTTTGAACAATGGAACTCAAATAGTATTCTTCTTGGAAAAAGGGAAATGTGTTCCGATGACTTTTGCTATAGCTGTCGCTGCTATTTAACTACATGAATTGCTATTTCAAGTTTGATTTGTAAATTAAATGTAATCTATTGCTAAAAACAATAAAAGATTATATAGACTGATGTTAAAGCTTGCGTAATCTGAGAAAATCCATTATTATTTGTAAACCTAAAATCATAGCTTTGCATCTTTAAAATAGAAGACGATTTGCGCTTCACGGTAGCGGTTTTATCGCTTCTTTTCGTTGAGGCACTAGAGAACCAAGCTTTCGAAGACGGCACTTCAATTTTTAAAAATGCTCTAGCTGTTTAGCTTAGAAAAACAAAAGATCTTTTAGATAGCAGCCCACACTTCTTTGTAGAAGGCTTTAGTTTTAGGGTTCAAATCAAAATTAGAAATTGCCATTTATAGAAAAAACCTTATTACCACATTTTTCTAGCAAAAACATAGTGGGAGACTAGACATTCCTACTGCTTACTGCTTACCTGAAACACTGTGACGTTTTCTTCACACTGAAAATAGCTTTTCTGCTGCAAAAGTGCTGTAACGCGAAATATTTCTGCAATCTGTAAAATAGTATATTTGAATTTTTGTTTTTGCGTTTTCGCGTAAAATTGTAGCCTGCTACTGTGATTTATAGACTACTGCTAAGTAAAAATTTCTTTCGGATTTTTCGGGCTTGCTAGCGCCTATGGCGATTTTTACAATGAAATCTAATCTCGAAAACTGAATTGCCACTTCTGAAAACCTTAATCTTTGAGATGAGTCAAAGAAAAGCTGTGGTTCGAACATTGTTATTCCATTTTTAGAATACAAAACCATGATTACAGGATTACGATCAAAAAATATCGCTTGCTCGAATTAAGCAAGAATTTCTACATCAACGTAATACATTTTATATTCCGGTCTCGAGTTGTTGAAGCATCACGATATAGTTGCTAGTCACACTAAAAGTTTCAAATTAATTCGCTTTTCTGTCTCCCCCCCCCCCCCCCCTCGCCCTCAGACTTTGCCCTGTACACCCACGATTTCATCATTTTTTTTCCACACGAAGCAATTTGATCTTGATTTTTTAGGTCCAGTGACAGCTGTGTACAAGTAAGTCTCCGTAACATCCGACTCTGTTTGTCCAATTCAAATTCGCAGGTCTACTATGAATTTCAGATGTACGAGGGTTTATCCCTATGGCTTATTATGGCCACCACACTTCCGATAATAATCAACTTTGGTACCATGTTTGTGATAGCAATCACTATCTATCAAGTGAAACAGGTGAAGCCGCTATGTGATAACCTCACATCCAGGTAAGAAACGTTTAGAGCAGTCATCGACGCAGGCAATGTATGAATCTCGGTCCCTGCTGCGGCGCGGTTTTTGACGTTTGCGCATCTTCTGCTCATACCTCTCTGAGAGCAGAAATTTCGAAGATACAGTCTGCTTTGTTGGCTTGCTGAGGATGATTGCGGAAGTTGAATTATTGCTTTGCAGCACCCATTGGCTATCCAGAACGGCTGTTAGAGTTGGCATTGGTCCGACTGCAAAGAAAGCCCTCGTCGATTATGCAAAAGGAAAACCGGAATTTGCCAAGCTCATGGCTTTCCCTACATGATAATTGCCTAAAAGTTTTTCAATTCGTTTTCAAAAGAAATGAATGTGAACTGTTATTTTGTATGCAGTGAGTATCTCAAAAGAGACTATAGATGACACCTTCTCGATGTTCCTGCAGTAAGCGGGACGCTAAGGCTCCGGACAGACTTCACGCGATTTGATCGTCGCGACTGAATCGCGACGAGACAACTGTTACAACATCATTCCATGCCGATCAACTTGCATTTCGGTTGTGATACTTTTCCAGCCCGAAATTTTTGAATGTGAAATGAAAATGAATGGAAATGTCGGCGACTGAGTCGCGACGACCAAATCGCGTGAAGTCTGACCGGGGCCTAAAGTGTCATCCAAACAAAAGCCAAAAAGCAAAAATTCAAAGTTTTCAGATAGTTCCCCCCCCCCTCCTATGCACGGAGCGGTCAGGCCAGGCGAGTGCGAATTCTTAGCGAAGCAGTGCCCTTACGAAGCCTGGTACTTGCTACGAAAGGTTTTACATCGCCCTTTTCAAACTGCATTGGACGCTCCGAGATTGGCCGAAGGGTCCCAGAACGACTCTGTGCCGGCAACCTTGGCAGGTTTCTGACCTCTCCAACACGTCTGAGTTCATGCTAGGGCCTCGGGAGACGTTCACTTCCGACATTTTTGCGCCCTCTGGCTTTGGTTAACCCATGTTGGCGAAAATTTTCTAGTCATTTTGATACATTAGCATAGCCGGAACGCTGCCTTTGATGTAGGAATGCACTTTGCGTACCAAGTTTTTACAATATGAGGCTAATATCGTCGACAGTATCTAGATAAGTCATCATTAGTCACAACACAACAGGAATTACCGTGCGCATATTCTAGAATATGAGCCGTCATTTTTGAGTTGACGAGTTCCGAAGTGGGTAGGAAAATGCGCTCCAACTTCATCCTACTATTTTTTGAGCGCGGCAGACATCGATGGGAGGGACTGTTGCAGCGCGATGTTCAAGACAATAAAATCGACTTCGTGGCGATGCGTGAAGTGACCGTCGAGGGCTACGACGCTCTTCACAAGGAACTAAAGTCACTCTCGGGCAAAGTGTTCATCTTCTTCACTGGATCGAAGGTCGATGGTAAAAGCTGGTGCCCTGACTGTGTCGCAGGTGGGTTTCATTCTTTCATTCGTTCATTTCCTCTTTCTTTCCTTTTCCAAAATTGTACGTTTTCGCATTGAATGCTTTGTAATGCTTATTTTTTACTTTTGAATGCTTGTTGAATATACTGCACGTTCAGTATGCTATCGTCAACACAATTTTGTTCTATCCGCTTGGCTACATTGGTAGATAGCTGTTACTATATGATCCCTCAATGACATAGCAGCTTCTTAAGTAGGTGTATCCCGCCGTGACAATTAAGGCTGTGTCACATCAGTTAATCACCCCAGATTTTGAAATCAGCACCATTTTCTTAATGGGAATATGGCTTGCAGACATGTTGATTATCGATAGTGCTAAGCATACTTCATGTGCTTTGCTTCAATTGGTTTATAATCTACTTGAAGGAGCAAGTCTTTTGTGCCTACTTTCGTTTTTCACATATTTTGGATATTCTATTCATTATAATATTTCAAGCGCTTTTCACATCACTGATGAGGTCTACAAATGGGGGGTTTTTTGATCAGAAGCAAGCACCTAAGCTACATGCAGCATTCTCTTGCCCCCTCCCATTCAGTTGCCCTGAACACAACAAAAAGAGCGTTTAGGGATTGGAGAATTCCGGTCGATGTGTCGTTGTTTGCAAATGAATTAGGTGCTTGAGATAGCAACAAAATTTGCGCTAAAAATTGTTTGAGAGCTCATAATGAAGTTTTCCTTTTCACCTGCTGTTGCGCGCAAAGATTTTTGAGGACGCGGGAACACTGAATCCGTCAACTACTATGTTATGTAGTTATTATAAATGCTCTGAATGCGTGAAATCATATTGCTTATAGTTGAAGTTTGCTGTTGAAAATAGTTTGCTCGCGTTTGGTTTTTAAATTATCGCCTACTACTTGAACAGACCACCTTACGGCGTTCAGCGTACCTTTGTCTTTTGATGAAGTTTTCCTACACATTTACAACATGAGATCCCGCTCACTTCCTGTGCATATCATCTCTTTTACTTTCAGCCGAACCGGTCGTGGAATCGATAGTAAATGGAAAGGAAGGGAAAGAACTGGATGCAACATTTGTTACTTGTTACGTAGGAGCTCGCGAATAGTAAGTTTAATCCGGTTATTTCATTGTCTTTGACTTCGTTGGACTTTCTTAGCTGGAAAGACCCAGCTTGCCCTTTCCGAACTGACAAGGATTTCAAATTGACTTGTGTTCCGACGCTGCTGGAATTGGGGAAAAAGGTCAGCTTTTTTCTATGTTGTTATCCACCCTCGGGTATTGCGAGGCTATTTTAGCACAAGCGATTGCTAGAGAGTCAAGCAAAGAATGCTGATCTGGTGAAGGATTTCTTTTTTGAAGACTAATTTGACTTGAAATTCCTGTGATTTTGTGATACGCTGATACGGTTTGGGAAATAAATATTATACCTCAGAAGTTTTACATGAACCTCATGTAACTGACTTGTTACACTTGGTGTAATTGCGTTTATTACAATCTTCAAGTTATCTGCACATGCACCCGAAAAAAGACATTGTCAAAACATCAGTGTTGTTGCGTTTTTATGTCGTGACGGCCCACAGAAGCACATGCGCATCCCTCGTCCGTCGATGGATCCTGCAAGCGTTCTATATTTCTTCCCCAGAGCTGATGTCGTCATCATGAGAACAGCAAAAAGATTTCACATCGCCCAATTCGGTGAAAACCATCTAGAGATATAACTGGACAAACCTCTGCAGAAACATCCTATCATTGCTCTGGCTTCGTCGTCTTGGCATAATTGTTTGCATGTCCGCACCATGCAAGGATCGAGCGTAGGAAATGAGCTGGAAATGTTGCACATATGTTCGGATTAGGCCTTTTTTTAGTTATAGCCTACACGGGCACGATTTTCTGCTTCTATCACATTTTCAGGGTTGCAAGAAAATAATTGAAGCGTTCCAAAAATGGAGAAAGTGGCTAGAGCCGCGATTCTTGATGTAAAAAAATGTTCGAAATAGAAAGAACATGGACCGCTACCTGTTTTGGAATATTGAAGTTTATGCCATTCACACCTCTTCACAGCAGTCCTACAAGAACCAGAAAGTAAATAGCTAGTCTTTATGAAGTAAAAAGTTGTTAAAATAAGTCGGAAATCGAATTCCGGACTCCTAACTTCTGTCATGCCCCCCCCCCCCCTCCCTCTATTTAAGTACTCTAGCAAGAGTCCATCTTTTTAAATTCATCTTAACGCTTTCAAGATTTTTTGCCTATAATTATGTTCCTATCACAATCACTATTCCCCGAAAATTGCAAATTCAATGGCATATATAAGAAAATCGAGATCAGATGATGTCTCATGAGAATCAAATGGAAAATTCGAATAGGTGTGAACATTTCGAATCAATTGTTTTTTTAATGGGATGGAAAACAAGTATAACGAGAACAAAGACTGCACTACGAAACGAGTTACCAGTCGGAAACAATTTTCAACAACGACACGTGTGCACGTAAATTAAGAATCCGAAGCTTTTCTTGCGTTTGCGTGGGGCCTCCTAGCAAAAGGATAGGTATAAAAACATTTTCCTTGTTGCAGGTTTCCACGACGAGGAAAAGGAAAATCTGATTTTTTCATTGAGATTATCAATTTGCCACTTGTTATAGCAAACTGTATGAAGTTATGTAGGAATCATCTACATCCAGAAATATTTTCTCTACCAATGTTTCAGTTGTTGACGGGTTAATTTTTTTTATCGAAGGTTTTGCAAAGTGCGTTTCTATGGCCTAGGCTCTTGCGATGTAACAAAATGGGTCGATGCAAAAGTAATGAGCGTTCCTTATTCTGTCGCGGCAAAGATATGAATATACAAGGTGTCCGAAAAAATGTGACTACTGCTCTGCTTAGTCCCCAACAATTGTCTTATCATGAAGTCTTTCGAGAAGCTTCAGGTACCATATAGAATTGGCTTACAACGACTTGGACTTACGAGTGGGGAGAGTCACCGATTGCTCGAGCGACCATCCATGGCTCAAAACTTTTCAAAGTTCCTCCCGTAGTCTTACAGTAATGAAGAGGGATGGGTACAATACACATTTATTTGGAACACTCTGTATATGAAACATATCATTCGATGGAGCAAAGCAAGAGCACTACCATATGATGTTTGAACAACCACAAAAAGTTCGGTTCACGAGAATTTAGGAAGAACAACCAAAATTTTGAACCCTAAAAAAGAAACTCCTGTCTCAAGAAAACATCTTGCAAAACTTGATGTTCGAGAAAGTTACTTGTCGCATTAACTGTTTGTAAGTTTATGTATTCCATGGATAGAAGAAGAAGTTAAAAATGAACTATGCTCTAACAGAAGCAATGCTGGACTATTGCGACATAAGTTTTATACGACAAACCTCTGTATAACATTAAGTTTCCAGCTTTCTCTAAGTACTAGCTATCGAAAGATATCGAAGTTACATAAAAACCCCTAAGAAGCCGACAATTTTGTATATTTCGCTTATTTATTTTTCAGTTCCAGCCAAGAAAAAAAAACACGGTAATTGTAGCGGCAAATGACCAAATTTGGATAGATAGATAGTTATGTGCATGATTAATTTGGAGGTTTGCAGGATTTTTTTGGACGAAGTTCTGGTTTTGCTACTATTTTGATCTTTCCTTTAATTTCAAGTAGGTGGAATCTTTTGCATTTTGAAGGCCATCTAGTAGAGTTTGCTTTGCTCTATTGATTGATAAGTTTTATATACTTTTGAATCTGCTCTGAAGTGGCAGAATAAAAGAATTTTATTACTTTCGCATCAACCTGAAATAATTCTCACTATAGTTTCAGCGCTTGCATTGAAAGTCCTACAAGCAGAAAGGCATCTGCACTTACTGTGCACTTGTTGATGATTTCTGTATCATCAACCATTCATGAACTCTATATTCTATATAGCCTACGGAATCCCCGTAGGCTAAATGGTGAGCTACTCACTCTTGAGTATCTAATCACTCAGGCTCCCGCCAGAGTGCCGAAATTATGCCAGCGCTACGCCAGCATTTCGATCGATACACGTGTATTTCGTTGGGGACGTCAGCTAGCCCCGCCCCAACGAAACATACGTGTATCGATCGAAATGCTGGCGTAGCGCTGGCATAACTTCGGCACTCTGGCGGGAGCCTCAAGAGTGAGTGGTACCCGTGCGCCAGGAGTGTAGCCAATCGGCGGCATCTCCTTTCAAGCACCAACTCGTGTACATTGTACCCTGTACTCGGTTCAGCTCCGCTTTCCTCGTATATAAGGAGCCTTCGAATGTATTAGGGGTTGCTCCCCGGTCCACACCGGGACACCTCACACTTTTCTCGAATAATCTACGCCCGTGCGAATAAACCTTATTCCACAACTCGTCTACCCCCTAATCACTTGGTACCCACCAAATTGGTGCATCGGCCAGTGATTTTCCTTGCATTTCCTCGGCGAATCCTCCTAAGGACACGAGAAATCAAGGCCTAAGACCCGCGTGGCAGGCTCTATTGCCAACTATTCGACTCTCGTGATTGCTGGTTCATCCACTTTCGCGACTAAGAGTCTTACTAAGCTGTCAGGTCCTATCCACAGCTTAGTAGAGGTTCCTAGCTGACTGACTGGTTCATCCACAGTTAGCGACAGACTCCTCGCACTCTCGGCTACTAATTAGCCAATATTCGACTCTAGTAATTGTTGGTTCATCCACCTTTACTAATACGAGTCTTGCTAAGCTATCAGGTCCTATCCATAGCTTAGCAGAGGTTTTCTAACTAATTGACTGGTTCATCCACAGTTAGTAACAGAACTCCTCGAACTTTTTTTGGCTTCCATTAGCCAAAACACTCTGTGATTGCTGGTCCATCCACTTTCACAACGAGTTTCATCTTGCGAAGCTATCAGGTCATATCCATAGCTTAGCAAAGAGGTTTCTAGCTGACTGACGTGTCCATCCACAGTTAGCAGCAGAAATCCTCGAACTTTTTTTGGCTTCCATTAGCCAAAACACTCTGTGATTGCTGGTCCATCCACTTTCACAACGAGTTTCATCTTGCGAAGCTATCAGGTCATATCCATAGCTTAGCAAAGAGGTTTCTAGCTGACTGACTGGTCCATCCACAGTTAGCAAAGAAATCTCAACTTTCCAAGCTCATTCACGATTGGTTCACCGATCTTGAGCTTTGGATCGTTACATTCACGGGACAGGTTCCAACACCTTACCGTCCAGTACAGCGCACAAGCCAACCAGGCGCGCTTGCTGACAGCTTGTACACGCTCGGCACTCAATTGCCAGCTCACTAAAAAGCTTCCAACCAGTAAGGACAGCTATCGTATCGAGGCTAGCCCTGCTGTCGCCCTCAAGCCAAAGCGACAAATAAAGAAAAGGATACACCTTCCAAATTGGAACGCTTGGAATTACCACACCAGCGCACGACTCTACCCCGTGCAGCAGAAAAGAAAATGGCATCGCTCCAGCTTTTCAAGATCAGGATGAACAACGCCTGCAAACTCGTGAAATCCCACGAGTCACAAATCGAAAATATTGATGTCCCTTTCACATTCTCCACACTAAAAGAAGAATATGAACAGTATATAAAAGAGGAAACGGGACTGATAACCAATCTTCTCAACTCTCTACACAACGCAGTGAAGCTTCAAGAGACGCAGATCAACTCCGCGATCGAGTACATCAGCGCACGGAATGAGGAAAAAGAAAGAGACAAACTGATGATGGAGCTCAGCAAGCACCTAGAGATGGAGTCACTTGACCTGGAAGTGGTTGTAGTGCAGTGGCGGACAAGGATGAAGTTCAGGCAGCATGAACTGAAAGAACAAGACGCACTACTGCACTGCGATGCTCCGAGCATACCCAGTCAACCAAGTAGTGGTAATGGACAAGCTTGGGTTCCAGAACGTAATGAGAGGCAGATCAAAATTCGGAGACCTCTGCTGGAAATCCCTACGTTCTCGGGCAATTTCCGAGAATTTAACAGCTTCTGGACCATCTTCGAATCTCTTATCCACACTGACGAGGAGCTATCAGATACAGACAAGTTCCTCTTTCTAAAGCGAGCACTGAAGGGGAAAGCAGCAGCCACTTTGAGCTGCATACCCGTCATCGGAGACAGATATCAGACAGCGATAGATATCTTGAAGAAACATTTCGATCGCTCTGCCAACATGGCAGATATACTTATAAATGAGATCGAAAAACTACCCAGGGCCTCAGATGATCCGAGAAGTTGCCGAGACACTTTCGAAGCAATCAACTCAAGGATCATTCACCTGGAGCAAACGGGAGCAAAGATGAACGCAGACAGACTTTGGCATCGAATAATCTTTTCCAAATTTCCCGAATCCATCTGTACGACCGCCATCCAGAAAGAAGCGGTACAAGATGATCCATTTGATGTTAGCGAAATCCTGGACACCATAAACAGCATCATTTCACTGCGAGAGACAATCTTGCTAACAACGGAAACTCTCTTTCCAACCAACTACCACCCAAACAAGCAAGAAAATGAAAGGACTACCAGATGCGATAGAGGAGAACACTTTTCGAAACTAAAACGTTTGTGTTTATGTGGACAACCACACTTTCCTCACACCTGTCAGAGGTACACCACACCAGAAGCCCGACGGCTTGAAGCAACAAATCAAGGAGTGTGTTGGAGATGTTTTGCAAGCGATCACAACTCAAACGCTTGCACGAATTTCGGTGTGTGCCCAAAATGTAAAGGATCACACATGGATCTCTTTGCTTGTCAGAAGCAGGAAAACGCAGAGGATTCTCGACGCAATCCCCAGATCCTTCACTTAATCAACATTCATCTGCTCCTTGGTCATCACGTGACATCAATCAGGATTGTCATGAGAAGAGCAATACGCACGTCGTACAAAGCTCACGACAAGAAGTCTACAATCCCGAAGTACTTCCACTTGCACAGGATCAATGCATTCTTCAAATAGTTTCGGCAACTATATTCAACGAGGCAGAGTGGGATTACCAGCCAGTAACGATACTACTTGACTCCGGTGCACAACGAAGTTTCATCAAATCAGGACTTTGTGAAGAACTCAAGCTTCCAGCTTTTCGTACTACTTCGTTTAATACATCTGGAATGGGCGAACAACAAGAACGATTCGACTCATCTGAAGTACAAATTACTTTGAAAAGTCTCTACAGCTCCGAAAAGCTCAAGAACTTGTCATTGCACACCAAGCAGAAGCTGACTACCGACATGCAAACGGCAAGTCTCACGGAAGCAGACTTGCGTTTCATCTCTAATAAGAAGCTGATAATCGCTCAAGATACGCTCTCCTCAAAAAGCGTCTCACCCGATCTGATCATAGGACAAGACCTCCTAAACCTTGTTACTCTCCACAACGACAGAGTGCATAAGCTTCCTTCAGGCCTCATTCTGACCCCAACCATCTTTGGATACGTTATATCAGGGATGAGCCCCACTGCCACTACATCAAGTTTTGTTGGCACATTCGGCTGCATATCAACGCTGAAGGAAACCCTCAGGAACAACCGCCCAACATTTCCACAACACAACGAGAGATTGAAGAAACCCAAAACGTACCCTTATCGCAACAGTGCGAACACACGAACGGGCAACAAGCCATTATCGGCGAAACAGGATAAAGGAACAATCCAAAGAAGAACGATTCCGTTGCAAACAAAACTACAACCATGTTCTTCATCCAGCCGACAGTCCAGCTTGACAAGGCAAACAGTCACTGCCTCCATTCTCGCTGAAGCTCGAGCAGACAGACAACGTTGGCTGGCCACAATACGCTCCACGAACTCCAATGTTCGCGCCCAATACCGGATGGAGTGGCTACCGCAGCGGTTCACAAATAATGAAGCCAAGATAAGGATGACGAATACACCGCAGAGAAGACATCATGAGTACACACATCGCGCAAGCACGCCCTCTATCAAGGATATGGTCATCAATGGATCATCTACCATCGATTCAGTATGGAAAAGGAGGAAATGGCGAGGACGACGAGCAGCGCTAAACCGTCAAACAGCTCCAGCAACCACTCTAGGATCTTTTCCCATTACCATTTTATCTAAATGATCGTGCCCTTGTGTGTATGTTTAAGATACTTGCAACTCCTGCTTTATAGCTCATTTTTTATGCGTAGGTATTAACTTATTCGCTAGTCAACTTCACATGTATCTGCTACTCTAATTAGGATCTTATCAGATCTCACTTTCCTCTCGCTCGCCCGGAGTGTTGATGATTTCTGTATCATCAACCATTCATGAATTCTATCATAACTTATAATAACGGGCTAAGGGTGTTTACGTGACTTTGTGTGTGTGTCTGTCTGTCTGTCTGTAACGAAATTCATAGGGCGAGTTCCAGCCAATGTTCTGAGCCCAAATTTTGCATAACGCATGCTACCAGCGTAAAACTCCACCAAACGAAAGCACGAGCGGATTCGTTGGGTGGGTCCATCAGAATTTGCGCGCCAGGCTGATGCACTTGGCTTCCGGCCCGCAAAATTGGGTTCGTATCAAAGCTTTTTGCAAAGTCGTGGGTATGTTTGGTAAGCAAATGTGCAAGCGATGGACTTTAGCCCAAAAAGTAGTCAAAAGTTTATTACGTAACGAAAACGGTGCCAAAAAGAATTGGTTGCATAAATGGTCAATCCGCCGTGGTTTTACCTGAGCCTTTGAGAAGATTTTTGCATATAGATATAGCTCACGGTAATTATTGTCCTTATGACGACTACCAAGCCAAAAGAAATTTTACAACCTCTTCGAATTTGCATTTGTTCTTTTGCGAAAAGTTTCATCCGCGCGAAATCACCGATCTCACATGAAAAAGCTTTTGAAATGAGTAGCTGTTTACGTTTTATTCGTGATAGTCGTCATTGCACGGTGAGTTTTAAAGACATTATTAGGCGAGAACAAGTAAGGCAAATAGAGTAGGACCAGTGCGAGCCTCTGCGAAGCAGAGGTGACGCACTGGTATTCTATATAGCCTACGGAATCCCCGTAGGCTAAATGGTGAGCTACTCACTCTTGAGTATCTAATCACTCAAGAGTGAGTGGTACCCGTGCGCCAGGAGTGTAGCCAATCGGCGGCATCTCCTTTCAAGCACCAACTCGTGTACATTGTACCCTGTACTCGGTTCAGCTCCGCCTTCCTTCGTATATAAGGAGCCTCCGAATGTATTAGGGGTTGCTCCCTGGTCCACACCAGGACACCTCACACTCTTCTCGAATAATCTACGCCCGTGCGGATAAACCTTATTCCACAACTCGTCTACCCCCTAATCACTTGGTACCCACCAAATTGGTGCATCGGCCAGTGATTTTCCTTGCATTTCCTCGGCGAATCCTCCTAAGGACACGAGAAATCAAGGCCTAAGACCCGCGTGGCAGGCTCTATTGCCAACTATTCGACTCTCGTGATTGCTGGTTCATCCACTTTCGCGACTAAGAGTCTTACTAAGCTGTCAGGTCCTATCCACAGCTTAGTAGAGGTTCCTAGCTGACTGACTGGTTCATCCACAGTTAGCGACAGACTCCTCGCACTCTCGGCTACTAATTAGCCAATATTCGACTCTAGTAATTGTTGGTTCATCCACCTTTACTAATACGAGTCTTGCTAAGCTATCAGGTCCTATCCATAGCTTAGCAGAGGTTTTCTAACTAATTGACTGGTTCATCCACAGTTAGTAACAGAACTCCTCGAACTTTTTTTGGCTTCCATTAGCCAAAACACTCTGTGATTGCTGGTCCATCCACTTTCACAACGAGTTTCATCTTGCGAAGCTATCAGGTCATATCCATAGCTTAGCAAAGAGGTTTCTAGCTGACTGACGTGTCCATCCACAGTTAGCAGCAGAAATCCTCGAACTTTTTTTGGCTTCCATTAGCCAAAACACTCTGTGATTGCTGGTCCATCCACTTTCACAACGAGTTTCATCTTGCGAAGCTATCAGGTCATATCCATAGCTTAGCAAAGAGGTTTCTAGCTGACTGACTGGTCCATCCACAGTTAGCAAAGAAATCTCAACTTTCCAAGCTCATTCACGATTGGTTCACCGATCTTGAGCTTTGGATCGTTACATTCACGGGACAGGTTCCAACACCTTACCGTCCAGTACAGCGCACAAGCCAACCAGGCGCGCTTGCTGACAGCTTGTACACGCTCGGCACTCAATTGCCAGCTCACTAAAAAGCTTCCAACCAGTAAGGACAGCTATCGTATCGAGGCTAGCCCTGCTGTCGCCCTCAAGCCAAAGCGACAAATAAAGAAAAGGATACACCTTCCAAATTGGAACGCTTGGAATTACCACACCAGCGCACGACTCTACCCCGTGCAGCAGAAAAGAAAATGGCATCGCTCCAGCTTTTCAAGATCAGGATGAACAACGCCTGCAAACTCGTGAAATCCCACGAGTCACAAATCGAAAATATTGATGTCCCTTTCACATTCTCCACACTAAAAGAAGAATATGAACAGTATATAAAAGAGGAAACGGGACTGATAACCAATCTTCTCAACTCTCTACACAACGCAGTGAAGCTTCAAGAGACGCAGATCAACTCCGCGATCGAGTACATCAGCGCACGGAATGAGGAAAAAGAAAGAGACAAACTGATGATGGAGCTCAGCAAGCACCTAGAGATGGAGTCACTTGACCTGGAAGTGGTTGTAGTGCAGTGGCGGACAAGGATGAAGTTCAGGCAGCATGAACTGAAAGAACAAGACGCACTACTGCACTGCGATGCTCCGAGCATACCCAGTCAACCAAGTAGTGGTAATGGACAAGCTTGGGTTCCAGAACGTAATGAGAGGCAGATCAAAATTCGGAGACCTCTGCTGGAAATCCCTACGTTCTCGGGCAATTTCCGAGAATTTAACAGCTTCTGGACCATCTTCGAATCTCTTATCCACACTGACGAGGAGCTATCAGATACAGACAAGTTCCTCTTTCTAAAGCGAGCACTGAAGGGGAAAGCAGCAGCCACTTTGAGCTGCATACCCGTCATCGGAGACAGATATCAGACAGCGATAGATATCTTGAAGAAACATTTCGATCGCTCTGCCAACATGGCAGATATACTTATAAATGAGATCGAAAAACTACCCAGGGCCTCAGATGATCCGAGAAGTTGCCGAGACACTTTCGAAGCAATCAACTCAAGGATCATTCACCTGGAGCAAACGGGAGCAAAGATGAACGCAGACAGACTTTGGCATCGAATAATCTTTTCCAAATTTCCCGAATCCATCTGTACGACCGCCATCCAGAAAGAAGCGGTACAAGATGATCCATTTGATGTTAGCGAAATCCTGGACACCATAAACAGCATCATTTCACTGCGAGAGACAATCTTGCTAACAACGGAAACTCTCTTTCCAACCAACTACCACCCAAACAAGCAAGAAAATGAAAGGACTACCAGATGCGATAGAGGAGAACACTTTTCGAAACTAAAACGTTTGTGTTTATGTGGACAACCACACTTTCCTCACACCTGTCAGAGGTACACCACACCAGAAGCCCGACGGCTTGAAGCAACAAATCAAGGAGTGTGTTGGAGATGTTTTGCAAGCGATCACAACTCAAACGCTTGCACGAATTTCGGTGTGTGCCCAAAATGTAAAGGATCACACATGGATCTCTTTGCTTGTCAGAAGCAGGAAAACGCAGAGGATTCTCGACGCAATCCCCAGATCCTTCACTTAATCAACATTCATCTGCTCCTTGGTCATCACGTGACATCAATCAGGATTGTCATGAGAAGAGCAATACGCACGTCGTACAAAGCTCACGACAAGAAGTCTACAATCCCGAAGTACTTCCACTTGCACAGGATCAATGCATTCTTCAAATAGTTTCGGCAACTATATTCAACGAGGCAGAGTGGGATTACCAGCCAGTAACGATACTACTTGACTCCGGTGCACAACGAAGTTTCATCAAATCAGGACTTTGTGAAGAACTCAAGCTTCCAGCTTTTCGTACTACTTCGTTTAATACATCTGGAATGGGCGAACAACAAGAACGATTCGACTCATCTGAAGTACAAATTACTTTGAAAAGTCTCTACAGCTCCGAAAAGCTCAAGAACTTGTCATTGCACACCAAGCAGAAGCTGACTACCGACATGCAAACGGCAAGTCTCACGGAAGCAGACTTGCGTTTCATCTCTAATAAGAAGCTGATAATCGCTCAAGATACGCTCTCCTCAAAAAGCGTCTCACCCGATCTGATCATAGGACAAGACCTCCTAAACCTTGTTACTCTCCACAACGACAGAGTGCATAAGCTTCCTTCAGGCCTCATTCTGACCCCAACCATCTTTGGATACGTTATATCAGGGATGAGCCCCACTGCCACTACATCAAGTTTTGTTGGCACATTCGGCTGCATATCAACGCTGAAGGAAACCCTCAGGAACAACCGCCCAACATTTCCACAACACAACGAGAGATTGAAGAAACCCAAAACGTACCCTTATCGCAACAGTGCGAACACACGAACGGGCAACAAGCCATTATCGGCGAAACAGGATAAAGGAACAATCCAAAGAAGAACGATTCCGTTGCAAACAAAACTACAACCATGTTCTTCATCCAGCCGACAGTCCAGCTTGACAAGGCAAACAGTCACTGCCTCCATTCTCGCTGAAGCTCGAGCAGACAGACAACGTTGGCTGGCCACAATACGCTCCACGAACTCCAATGTTCGCGCCCAATACCGGATGGAGTGGCTACCGCAGCGGTTCACAAATAATGAAGCCAAGATAAGGATGACGAATACACCGCAGAGAAGACATCATGAGTACACACATCGCGCAAGCACGCCCTCTATCAAGGATATGGTCATCAATGGATCATCTACCATCGATTCAGTATGGAAAAGGAGGAAATGGCGAGGACGACGAGCAGCGCTAAACCGTCAAACAGCTCCAGCAACCACTCTAGGATCTTTTCCCATTACCATTTTATCTAAATGATCGTGCCCTTGTGTGTATGTTTAAGATACTTGCAACTCCTGCTTTATAGCTCATTTTTTATGCGTAGGTATTAACTTATTCGCTAGTCAACTTCACATGTATCTGCTACTCTAATTAGGATCTTATCAGATCTCACTTTCCTCTCGCTCGCCCGGAGTGTTGATGATTTCTGTATCATCAACCATTCATGAATTCTATCATAACTTATAATAACGGGCTAAGGGTGTTTACGTGACTTTGTGTGTGTGTCTGTCTGTCTGTCTGTAACGAAATTCATAGGGCGAGTTCCAGCCAATGTTCTGAGCCCAAATTTTGCATAACGCATGCTACCAGCGTAAAACTCCACCAAACGAAAGCACGAGCGGATTCGTTGGGTGGGTCCATCAGAATTTGCGCGCCAGGCTGATGCACTTGGCTTCCGGCCCGCAAAATTGGGTTCGTATCAAAGCTTTTTGCAAAGTCGTGGGTATGTTTGGTAAGCAAATGTGCAAGCGATGGACTTTAGCCCAAAAAGTAGTCAAAAGTTTATTACGTAACGAAAACGGTGCCAAAAAGAATTGGTTGCATAAATGGTCAATCCGCCGTGGTTTTACCTGAGCCTTTGAGAAGATTTTTGCATATAGATATAGCTCACGGTAATTATTGTCCTTATGACGACTACCAAGCCAAAAGAAATTTTACAACCTCTTCGAATTTGCATTTGTTCTTTTGCGAAAAGTTTCATCCGCGCGAAATCACCGATCTCACATGAAAAAGCTTTTGAAATGAGTAGCTGTTTACGTTTTATTCGTGATAGTCGTCATTGCACGGTGAGTTTTAAAGACATTATTAGGCGAGAACAAGTAAGGCAAATAGAGTAGGACCAGTGCGAGCCTCTGCGAAGCAGAGGTGACGCACTGGTATTCTATATAGCCTACGGAATCCCCGTAGGCTAAATGGTGAGCTACTCACTCTTGAGTATCTAATCACTCAAGAGTGAGTGGTACCCGTGCGCCAGGAGTGTAGCCAATCGGCGGCATCTCCTTTCAAGCACCAACTCGTGTACATTGTACCCTGTACTCGGTTCAGCTCCGCCTTCCTTCGTATATAAGGAGCCTCCGAATGTATTAGGGGTTGCTCCCTGGTCCACACCAGGACACCTCACACTCTTCTCGAATAATCTACGCCCGTGCGGATAAACCTTATTCCACAACTCGTCTACCCCTAATGACTTGGTATAAGCTCCTGCAAGACGAAGGCGGTTGGTTCGAGGTGCGACGTGGCTGTGACGCGGCTGTGACGCTGCTGTGACGCAGCCATGTCGCAGCCGCGCTGCACATCGAACCGATCGCCTTCGTCTTGCAGGAGCTTATACCCACCAAAGCACTTTTACGTGAGATAGTGAGCGAGTTTCGTGTGTCTAGCCACTTTTCACTGCAAATTTTGAAATAAGTGGAACAGTCATCTTCGTCTCAATCATGCAGATCATGCAGAACCGTGTTAGAGCATCAAAATTGATTGAATTTCGGTAGTTGTAGGCATGTCGATGCACAAAATCAAGAAATGGTTTGAGGATCAACAGTTGGACATAAAAATTCCAGTGCTCTTATACAGCCTAAGTTTCCTTGAGGTTATAGTTATTTCTTTACAAGCAATCTCGAAAAAAAAATCAGAATTCTTGAAAAAGTCGACATTGGAAACCTACCATGGCAAAGTGATATGTGGGCTGCATCGGGATGGGCATTGTTCTTGGCCCTCTACTCGTAGGGCTAGTGAGAATAGCAACTCTGCCATTGCAAGTCGCATCAAACTGAATAAAAAATTTCGAATTAGGATTGGACACAGGTTGTGCTTATATGGTACGCTGGGCACTACCTATTGGAAGCTGTCCAACAATAAATGCTGTGTCCAGGGAAATTGGGTTACTTGGGATCATCATGTGTAAGTAATTGGAAGGCGTTGCAAGGCGATGTCTCGGCAGAATTTCGTTTTCCAATTTTTCACCTCTTCGGAGTTTCTCGTCATGCAAAATCCATCTGGGCTTTGCAGCACATGAAAATGACAAAAATGAGCTTATTCCAAAGCTTATCAGGTCAGGATTTAGTGAAGATAGGCCGGAAGCCTCTCGCGCCCCGCCTCCCTCGTTCCGGGCTCCGCTCACTTGCACGTATTCTCCACTGAAGGGGACCTAGAAAGCTTCGAAAAAAGCTCATTTTCGCCATCATGCGCTGAAAAGCCCAGATATGGGTTCCTTATTGCGAGAGGCTCCGAAGAGGTTAAAATCTGGAGAACGGAATTCTGCCGAGACACCGCTTTTAAGTCATTGCTAAAGCATTTGTCCATTACAGCTTACATGATTTTAGGCAAAATATTGATTCCAAATTTTAATCCATACCGTACTCACTACCGTAGTTGAAACTCTCACTGGTCCGCTCAGGAATATTTTTTGAGTTATGTTAAGAGAAGTATCTTTCGACCAAGAATACATATAGCTGCAGCTCAAGCGTTAGATAAACTAAGACCTTTTGATCAGTACCCATGTAAGTCAGGTACACAGATTTTTTTGTACAATGCTTATGGATAGGATTTCGAATGACAAATTTTCAAACGGCAAAGAAGGTAGAAGACGAAGAGCAGAAGCATTCATTGAAAACAGACAAACCTGTGCATTGTTGAATCGCCAAAGCTTCTTATAACACTACAAAGATTGATGAGGTAGAAAAATCCGAGCTGACCCGGGCCCAGTAAGGAACAAACTTGATTTGGGCAATCGTCAGTGTGTTTATAGAAGGTGAAATGGCATGTATAGCGTGTTTTAGTGGAGATTAGCTCTACGCTCTCTTTGGCACAGGCATTTGTTTTTACAGCAGCGAAGAACAGGTTCGACTTCCCCCTTCAAACACGGCACTCGAAGAAAGCTGGACTATTATGACGGCTTTTTGATCATTCTCAGTGATCAACATGCTGTTTTTCTTGGCAAAAGAAGCCAAAGGAAGTAGTGAAACTTGGAGAGATTCGAGACACAGACAGAGATTTTAGAAGTGAAAAATATCCGAAACAAGATTTGTTTGAGACTTTAGGCATTATTTTGGCATTTATCATCATCCTAACTATGGAAGGAAGGTGGAATGGAAACAATACTTTTTTAAAGAAATTTATCTGGCTTTAGACATTGTGTCAGCAAAAAGTAGTACCAAGTCAATAGAGAGAGGTATAATTTATTGCTCTACAGACTAAAAGTTTTGTATGTATATTTTCAATACTGGCAAATATCCAATCTACCAAGTCGTTCTTTGTCGTCCTGTTTGATTGCACTGAAGCGTTCTTGTAATCACAAGAAGATGCACTTGATTAGCACTTATGGTTTTTGCTTTGTCGAGGGTCGTGGAGTGGTGCGATCGAAATTGCTGAAAGGAACACTTAATTGCGTCGTGGTGTATTGGGCGGAGAGGGGGGATTTCCAAAAGTTTTCCCTATTTTTGAGATGTCGTAACTACAAATAACTTCGTCGAATCGGACTCGCTTGGTGAAAAAATAAATATAGAACAGCAAATCATGACTTTTAGAAGCAGATAATGCAGAGACTTGAGCATTTTAGGAAGTAAACAAGTCGTGACAAAAAGATGCCAGAGAAATAGAATTTCGGCACCATACAGGAATCTAATGTACTTTCTGACATCCTAGAAGTATGGTTAAATTCAAAAAGTATGCTGATTTCACTGCTTTATCATATCTATCTAATCTATCTAATACGTAAAGAATCGTAAGGTGCATTCAAAAATCATCAGACAGCGGGAGACCGAGAGGGCCGGAGCGAGCGCGCCTGCAACTAGCACTTTTGAGATTGCTGGTTCATTGAATAAATAAAGAAAACTCTTTAAATGCTCTTGCAGAGCACTGTAAAAGCCCTCTGTAAAGAGCAAACTCTTTGCTATATAACACCTTATATTATTGGCCTTATATTGTTATCTGGCCAGAGATTTCTTTGAAAATCCTACTTTGAGGGCGCATGACTTACTCTAAAATGTAGTAGAACAGCACACAATATCTCATTTGTGTAGCCAGTGGCCCTGATAAACAGCTGCGTCAAACTCAGATTTACGAAATGTCAAGAGAGAATGTTGCAGAATACTGGAAATGCTCACTTTTTTGCGCGTTCTGGAATGATAACCCACCTTTCACGTGTTTTTGTACAGTTTCGCCAAATTTATGCCACTTGAAACTTGAGAAGTTCGGAAACGGTCGTAACTTTCTTTGGAGGGTTGTTCCGCAAAAATCGAAAGCAGATTTGGAATCAACGTTTGAAGATGCATCTAACTTTATAATCACTTTTTTGTATATAAGGAATGTTGATTTCCTTCTTTTCTTAGTCCAAAAAACTAGGAGAATTTCATGAGAGGATTTTGTAGCAGAAGGCATCGCAATCGGTATGCACATTTTGCTTTGAAGTGGGGCAAGGGATTCATTCGTAGCAAGATACGAATGTTATAGGAAGTTTGTATAAAATGTAATATTTTTTTTTGAAACTTGTAAGAAGAAAGAAGCTTAATAAATTATTAAATATTTATGCAGCAGCTCAATCCAATCATTTTCGAGATAAAATATCCTGCTTCATATGGTTATAAGTGATTCGGGAGTACTTCGTGAGGGAGTACTGTTCGGCTGATGAGAGTTTCGAAAAGAAAAACGCTTGACACTCGAGCAGGGCAGCTTATTCAACTTTCTTAAACCTGTTTTTTACCGAATTCTTACAAAAGGAAATACTCAAACTACACTAGAATCACGCCTGAAGAAAATTTTTTGGTCCTTTAATGAGCATTCGAATTTCTTACAGAGTTCCGTACTACTGATGAATTTTCAGACAACGTAGTGGCAGGTTGAAAAAGAAAATTTGATAAGAGGTTTCTCAAAAGAATTTGGTGTCTAGTTAAATTTAGCGATTAAGTTAGAATAGTGATTGAATGGTTGCAAAAGAGGGATTTGCAAAGTGCATGTGATCTCTGAGAGTTGAAACCAGGGTAGGCAGCTGGTCGAAACGGTTCAAAGCTCCGCGTTAAAGGCATTGGATTTGCAGAATGGACCTCTATCAGACTTTGGTAGTGTTAGTAGACTCTCCGAATACACCGTAGCTCCAATCCCAGCCTTCATTTTAAGCTCCAAGTCCTGTAATGGAGATTCAAAACTCCACTAGCCCCACCCACTTCCATTGAGTGGGCATCATTGGTGGAGTTTTGAAGCCCTTTTTAAGACTTAGCGCCTGAATTGGAGGGTGGGAATGGGGCTACTTTGTACTCGGGAGTTTTACTACTCAACACTACCAAAATCTGACAGAGGTCCATCATGCTGATTCACTGCCTTTAACTCAGAGGTAACTTTGCGCTTCGTTTTTGAAACTCACAAGGGAAGGAAGGTTGGTCGAAGTGGCTTTCTCATTTCATTCCGTTTATAATTTTATTCCTCTCGAATTGACAAGGCCTCACTATCAGGCCGTTGTAGGAGTAGATGTGATGAATGGTCAACTCCCGTAGCTAGCAGAGGTGTTTCAGCTCATAATGCCTCAGATTCAATTTGGAGGAGGAAATGCGAGTCAATCACGAGTCTCATTATGATTCGACTCTTATAGCGACAATCACCGCTGTTCTTGCATTTGCTCGATAATACGATGAATTGCAAAAAGCTCAGCTTGTTTACACTTCTCAATAAATACGCTTAAAGAGCAAATATTGTAGCATAGTACCATGTCATAGTTATTTCCATGAGTAGTATAGGAAGAAGAAGCTTTTTCCTGTAAAAAAGCTGGTTAGCTTTGCAAATATGTTATATATTTAATCCAAGATACAATGTTATATTTGTCATCTATATTTATGTTCGCTTACATATTTGCTCATTTGAGGTGCGTAGTGAGTATGGTAACAATCCACATTAGTTTTGACTTCACAGGAAAATTTGAAATTTCAGTCAAATCTAAAGACAAGGAAAATGTTTGTTTATAATGGAGGAGCATTTACACTTCAGAACAACTTTATCTAATGTTGGATGCTAACAAGGGAATGGTCAAAAGTCAAAGTGGTCAATCCAAGCAAACTGCCTACCATTCGATGCAGCATTCAACGCTGATTTCGAATCTGTATTCCATATCTGCTTAGAGCTTTTGTGGACGAAGTTATAAACAGTTTTTTTTGCGAAAATAATTTTGTACAGTCGCTTCATTTCATATGATCATGTGTGCCATTGCACACACAGTCCACTTTGGCGTCCTCATCCTGGATTTGCAATCGCCAAAACGCAAGAGACCACCGATTGTTATCGATTACATCAATTTGAGGTGAATAGTAATTGAAAAGGAAAGAAAATGCTAAGAACACCCTGAAAACACTTACCTGAAGGCTTGTTTCTCCCACGAATCCAGGATGGGGACGCCAAAGGTGAACTGTGCGTGCAATGACACACATGATCATATGAAATGAAGCGACTGTACACGAAAATTGCGAAATTGAGCACATTGTTGCACTCACCTTTGAGGGCCGGGTATACTTCATGCGTTTTTAGTCGCGACGCGATTTGAAAATATTCCGACTCTCCATAACTCATTGTAAACACATTGTGAATGTACAGAAGATAGAGAATTTTTGTCAATCCACGTAAGTTATACACACTATATATGTCCAGTTTGCTAGTGTTGGAACTGACAATCCTGGCAGATCGCCAAATCTCGTCTCGAATGAAATCGCGTGAAGTATGCCCCGCGTTTTAAGCTTTAAGAATATAAAGTGACCTAGCTACATTTCTGACCCAGCATTAAGCCGAACATGACTCTCTACTGCCAAATTTGCACTCTCCATGCACGATTTCCTAGAAAAAGAACGGCATTTAGCTGCTCATAACTTCGCCCACATAGGTCAGCATTTTATGCTGCATACGGTATGCAGCTTGTTTGGATTGGCCACTTCGATTTCTGATCATTCCCTTGTAACCATTTAATAGAAAACCTCGTAAGGAAGAACTTCTACAATCGCTGTGTTACTAATTGAGGCCTTTAGACACATAAGAATAATTAGTTGATGAAAGCTTCTGCAGTGTTACCTTTCGAATGTCTTTTTGATGCAAAACATGAAAGGTTGAGAGTAAACTCTAAGTGACATTATTTATCTCACGAATAGAATATCAGAATTACTCGTTGTGAGCAGAAAATAGCCATTAACGCTAATTGCGGGAAGTGCCTGTTTTCCTTTTTCACAAACGATGCATTACATTGCCATCCCACGCACCTCTCTGTCCATCCACACATCGTCAACTAAAAAGCGTTGCGTTGATACCTGAGCAGCACATCGAGTGTGTATAATGAAAAGAAGAAGCCTTGCCGTCTTGTCCCTAATCTCCGCTAATCCGCATATCGATAGAGTCACACACACAACTAGCGATATAGAACACTCATCCACCACGGGACCGTCGGTCGGCATCGTCCCGTCGAGCTGATGAGCAACTAGCTCTAGCCAATTCGTCTATCAAAATGTTGCTCTCGCCTGATCAATTCTCAAGACTCAGCGAATATGCTTCCTGTAAGTAATTGTGATAAGATTTGTTCATCGACTGCGGTTTTTCGCACCTGTTTGTCTCACAACTCCAATTATTGTGTGCAAAAAAGGGTAAAAAACATTGTGATAAAAAATCTTGATTACTGGTTAACACATCTGCAATGCAAAAAATGACTATTTGAAGGCAGTATTTCGGGAAAATTGCGAGTGCGAGCTTTCAGGATCTACATGGTCTTCTGGATCCGCTGGGTCCGAGACTGTGCTTAAAGTCAAACAATACTTTCGGCGTTTTCCGGTCTTGGAGACTGCTGAGGGGCTGAGCGAGGAATTCCCGCAAGAACCGTGAGTGGCTGCAGAATACTGTAACTCCACCAATTTTGGTGGTAATTGGCTGTACGGCTCAGGCGGCAATCCCTCGCACCTCCCTTCCAAAAATCTCCAAGACCGGAAAACGCCGTGAAAAACACATTTTCGACTTTTCAAGCAAAACCTTGAACTCAGCGCATCTAGAAGGCCAGAGAAGGATGGAAAGCTCGTAATTGCATTCTCTAGCCACTGCCTTTGAATCCTCTCTGGCTATTTTAGGTTGAATTTCGAACAAATTTATCCGTAACAAAAGAGTGTCTTAGATAAATACTGAGTTCGTTTCTAACCTAGCTCTCTAAGAGTTTTCATGTAGTATTGGAAAATTAAAATTGACACAAGTAAAGGAATCTGTTGCTTACGACTGATTACCGGCTTACACATGACCATTCTGAAAGTCCATCTACTGAATGACACTGCTTAAATTGGACTCGATGATCAAGAGTAGTATTACAAATATCACTGATAAATAATTATTTCTCGTGTGTCTATAGTGCTCGTACACTGCACGTCATTTCGCCACCTCACCGAAGTTTTTTCTCTTGCAAAGAATTCTTAGAAGTCAAGAAGTCACATAAAATTGCGCTTGATAATTCTTGGGGAATCTTGGGTAATTCGGCAACGCGTGTGTAAGATACGAGTATTCCTTCAAGGACCTTTTTTGCACACTTTTATAAAAGCTCCAACTTTCATGATAAGAGTGGTAAAAGAAGTTATATCTAATCTAGCACGGGTCACATGCATTATCGAAAAATAAAAAGCAAAAAGCAATTATAATAAAGAATCTGTTATTTTATATCATAATCAGATACCACCTTGATGTTATAACTTCGGTTGCAGACTCAAATCGAAGGCTCAAAGACATGCTTGTCGAATTTCAACCAACGGGAAAATTTTACGCATACCTTGATCTGGATGAGCAGGTTGTTTTCTCCTTGTTTGGTGTATTCGATGATGCAGTTGCTTTTAGGGTAATCAAACCATCAATATGGAAGGCTTCAAAACTTTCCTCGCTGAGTATTTTGAAGCAGATTTACCTGCTGAACTCATACACCAACTCTCGTTATCATTTTCAAAAACTCCAACTACTGGTTAGTTTCCATTTGCACGAGCTTTGCAACAGAGCTAAAATGACAGAAATTATTGTTGAAGCTGTTTGAAGGCAGATAAAAATTTGTCTGAAATCAAAACGGCTATGTGATACTTTCTTTTATTATTTTCGTACTTCCAGAATTGTGACATACTAAAAAAACTTGTCACTCTTTGTCAACAATACAATTGCAAGTTTTCCATCGTGTCAAATTTATCGCCGCAGTCTCGTAGCGGATAATCTCTAAGGGCTTCTTTCCCCTTCCTCTGCATGTTCTCGAATGATTTCATAACTTTTTGCACCAGGCGGTGTTAGTAATAAACTTTATTAGATTTGTAAAAAAAATCTTTTCGGGGAGTGGCTGCCACTGTGAGTTTCTTGTGACGTTTCGGGGTTGATGGGCCAGTTATTTTGCATGAATTTTGCTAATCAAGATCGCTTGAATTTGACCATGTATGGCCATGCAAATAGTTGAGAGTCAAAATCGTAACTGTGCCTACCATTCGTGCACATTACGCCCAATATCAGCTTGCTTTTTGCACATGATTTTAGGTATTGACGAAATAATCTGACTTTTTTACTTTTCTGTACCATTTTATCAAAATTTTTTTTGAGCGAACGAAGTTGAGATTCCGGTTCTGCTTGATTTACTCTCCCCAACGGTACCATACGTACATTTACACATAAATTTAATTGTGACATTTCTACAGACTGCTGAAAACCGATAGTTTCGGCAAACCTAATAGTTCTCGACAAACCAATGCCCAGTTGTCGTTAGGGTTTTCTAACCATTTTTTTACAAAACAAAAATTAAATTTTACTAATTTTTTTAATAAATTTTAATTTCAAATTTACTAGGTCTTTCCTCGTTGTAGAACTAATTTTGGCACTCAGAAGTGTCTGTTCTGTGAACACTTTTGATAAGCTTATGTATACGCTTTTAACAGAAGAATAGTTGATTGTAACTGAGACCTTACTGCAAAGATTAACCCTACAGTTGAAAAGAGAAAACATGAATTGGCATTTTCTCCGTGTGATATGCGACCCAATCATATTTTTTACTCATTCTTTTCCTCCATTTACGATTTTTGCGTACTTCCTTTACGGGTCTGATCCTAGCACTTTCCCTCTTTTAGTTTTGCATAGCAATACAAATGGAGGTGGATGTTTCATAAAGCGGTCGAAAATGTAAAGAAGGTGGCGTTGGGAATTTGGAGGATCCTTAGCTATCTAGTAGATAACTCCACCTTTTCATCACTAAGTATTATGAAACACGTTGAATATTGAGCTTACAAGCTATTAGGTTGATGCACAATTCTTGCACCAAAAGATTTTGAAAGATCATTTCGAAAATGCTTAAGCAAAATATTCACTTTACGCAATATGCTTATGTTTTGTGTGTCAAAAGTAGCATTTACAGTACATTCAGGAAAATCAAAAAAACAAAATCAATCGATTAGAAAGAATCGACATTCATAACTATTCTTAGAAGCATCCAATCATTACCAACTTTTCTTACAAGGGGAGGATACTTGATCGAAGTGGCAACTCTATGGGAAAGAGCATGGAACGCCGATTCCGAATCTGTTTTCGTTATCTGCAAAGCGTTTCTGGGAGGAGAGTTATGGGAATTTTGTGAGGCAAAAATTCCAACGTGCAGCTACAGTAAAATCATTCAAAACTGTGACCCTTGAGCTCAAATGTCATATTCTCAAAGCGCTACATGCCGTTATTACTTTGAGCCTAGCAGAATTATGCTAGTCACTACTCCATTGAAGTGTTGGAAAGACCTCAACACTTGTTTTTTTACCTTGGCCGGAAGCTTACAAGGGAATGCTCAGAAATCGAAGTGGCCAATTCAGACAAACCGCATACCGTGAGATGTAGCATGAAGCGCTGACTCTAGATATGTCTTCTTTATCTGCTTATCACTTTTCTGGACGAAGCTATAAGTCATTAAAGGCCTTTTTTTGCTAAGAAATTATGCGTGAAAATGAAAATTTAGCCGTACA
The DNA here is from genome assembly GCA_958299035.1 of Cylicocyclus nassatus. Taxonomy (NCBI): domain Eukaryota; kingdom Metazoa; phylum Nematoda; class Chromadorea; order Rhabditida; family Strongylidae; genus Cylicocyclus; species Cylicocyclus nassatus. The sequence continues at coordinate 52,894,497 of CATQJL010000223.1, read as the reverse complement.
GAGGCACGTTCGGCTTAAAGCTGGACCAAAACATGCAGCTAACTTACTTCAAATTCTTAAGGCCTAAAGCTGAGGTAAAGGTGCAACAATGTGATCAATTTCGCTGTTTTTGTGTATGATTTTTTCACAATAAAATTGCTTGTAGCTTCGTCCACAGAAGCAATATGCAGATAAAGAAGACATATTCGAAGTCAGTGTTTTATACCGCATCGAATGATATACAGCTTGTTTGGTTTGGCCACTTCGAATTCTGACCATTCCCTTGTTAGGTTTTTGTCTTGAAAAATTCTCGTAACTCCTTTCCCAGAAGCGCTTTGCAGGTACCAAGAGCAGATTTCAAATCAGCTTTCCATGCTCTATAGAACAGTAATAATATAATAATATAATCATAAGGAAACGCCACTTAAACCAAGTAACCTTCCCTTTGTTAGTCAAAAAGAGTAGGTCATTAAAACAAGACCAAAAATAAATTCAGATTTCAGTAAACGTTTTAGCAATTTTAATAACCAAAAGCGGAAAAACACTTTTTGGGGATTTTTATTAATTGACTTGTATCGTTGCCATATGCCCTAGGAAAACCAGCTTAAGCACATTCTGAAAAACGCACGATTTCCTCTCGCTATCATCTATCGAATCAGAAGATTTCTTTGAAGCTGGAGAAACTAACAGCATTTCAAAATTTTGGTGCAAGAACTATGCATCAACCTAGTATGATAAAACAAAATTCCTGAGTTTGCAGAATTTGCGCAAATTGATAGATTACACCTTATGCAACCGAATATATATGATCCGTAAATATTACAATCACCTTTTCTTGACTAGAGTTCATATGGTGTTCGGCGAAGTTTTGTTTTGCAGCATCTAATCTCTAATTGCTGCTTGCACAAATATGGTTCTGACTATAAATGGCATATCTTCAGATGCACTATTTGCAGTGGGATATGTAAAAACTTTGCAGAGCGACGAACGAGTGTTCTAGAAAAGGCCATCTCTGTAGTGCGTGCAGAAATCACGGATAATTTGCACAAACTTGAGAAGCTAGCACTTGAAGCCGATGGTACGACATTAGAGAACATCTACGAAGAGGGTTAGTTGTCTCCAATTCTTTGAAAGATTAGCCGTATAAGGTCAAATATAATTTTCATTGGTGATAGTAATTCTTTGATATTTGATTCTAAAGGACTGATACTGTCACACCACAAAAACCTAACTAAACAACAGCTAATCAATATGGAGTTTTTCAAATGTATGCCATACTTACGAATCTCAAGTCGTGATCAGAGATTGGAATGGAAATTGAAATTAAATTGCAATTTTTGTGTTTTCATTTTAGTTATAATCTTTGTGTAATCATTTTTAAGCCACAATAATGTTGCCTACATATGACATATCCGTAAAGATTATTAGACGAATATGTATGACTACTCTTCTCGCCAGTAGCATAATGAAACACATTTTCTGATGATCACATCTAAAACTCAGAAACTATCTCTTGTACGAGTTTTTTTCTAATTAGAGAACTGGATGCTTTTTTTTTCATTTTATAGATTTTGTGATCAATTCTACAACGCAAATACGTACTAACCTGTTAGTCACCAACATTTTTCGACGTGCTACTTTGTGTCAGAGTGAGAAAGTTGATAGAATTAAGTTTTCTAAAAAACTATTAGTGTTGTAATAACTTATCCGCATTATTGTGGCTCACTTGCTTTGATAAACGTCAAAAGGAATGAGTCGGAGATAACGTTGGATAAATTGCCCCTAATATGCAACAGCTATAGCAATCGTTGAGTATATAAAGCTTTTTTTGTGGTTTCTATTGTGGTGTATCAATTGATATAGCGGAGAATCACTACCCCAACTTCTGATGAAAAATGAATAAGTCGTCGAAGGTTTAGTCAGGAAATAAAGAAGAATACGGGCGGCGTATAACAATTCAAATATACATATATATAGAGTGTCCCAAAAGTAAGTATACATTTTTCAATCGTTAATATCTCTCTTCCCATTTCAAGTGTCATTCTGTAGAGGAGGCTCCAACTTAGATACACAGTATCGACCGAACTATCAATCGCTCTACATTACTGTAGGATTATTGTAGGAACTTCGACAAGGATTTCAGGCCATTGGAAGCCATATTTTGCCTCGGAGCAAAACCAAACAAGCCAAAAACTTTCATACTAATGGTAGTGGGAGACGCTGATTTCGAGTATGAAAGTCCCCTTTTTTTGTGATGCTTCTTTCCAAAGTTATCTCAGGTAAACCGTAATAACCGAAATTCCAGTATTTGTCAAAATGTGATTACACTGTCAAGCTGAAAACATTCGTAAAAAGTTATGTAGTGGAATCAGCGTGCGCGAAAACCCTAGTACACGATTTTTCAGATTTTTTGAAAAAAATTGTTAGATGGCATATTTCACAATAGATTCACATGCTCGAAGTTCTTACTGTAATCCTATTACAAAGAAGAGCGATTGGTGATTCGATCGATACTGTAAATCTAAACTGAAAAGCCTTTTCTACAGAATGGTACTTGACTGGCAAAAAAAGACTCATTGGGAAGAGAGATATACAGGGTGTCCCAAATAATGTGCACACTGTTTGATTTTGAATAACTCTCTAATTATGAGGTCTTAAGAAGCGGTAAGCGCCATTTTATAGAGCTGGCTTTAACTTAGATTCGCACTATAGAGCGAATCATCGACCGCTCTTCATTACTGTAGGATTACGGTAGAAACTTGAAAGAGGGTTTTGGGCCATGAAAGGCCATATTTTGCCTCAGAAAGGAATCAACACAACCTGAAAACTTTTACACTAGGCCAATTAGAGTTGCTGATTCTAAGTGTAAAATTCCCAACTTATTATGATGCTTTACTGAAGAGCTATGCGAAGTAAGCAGCAGCGGCCATTTTCTCACTGTTCCTAAAAAGCGCGGTTACACCGTTTAGCAAGCTTCGCAATTTTGAGAATAGTTGAGTATTAAACTCAGCGTCCCTAAAAACTCTATAACACAAGTTCTCACATCTTTTTGAAAATTTTTGAAACGGCAGCTTTTTCCACAGTGACACCATACGTTCCAAGTTTCTACCGTAATCCTACAGTAATGAAGAGCGATCGGTGATTCACTCTATACTTAAATCTAAGTTGAAGCCAGCTCTACAAAATGGCGCTTACCGCTTCTCGAAAGACCTCATAATAAGAGAGTTATTCAAAATCAAACAGTGTGCACATTATTTTGGGACACCCTGTATATTGATGGTAGAAAAGTGTGTATAGTCGTCCTCACCCTACTAGTCGGTCGGTGAACGATTTCGAATTCGAACTGGAGCAGGCAGGTCGCGGCAGAGCATGGCACCTTAGCTCTCCGTTCAAATTCACGCAGTCACTTTGCGTTTTTCTTCGCCATTGCTCAAAAGTTTTTGGTATTGTCTCAAAGTTTTTGACCTATATTGAGTTTTTGTAATTGCTGAGGGTTGTGTCCTGCCGCTATCCTCGTATTTTGTTTAAATGAGCTTTTGGAGACGATACAGATGGCAGATTTGAAGCATACAGTTCACTGGAGCAACGCTTCTGCATGTGTTACTTGCTAAGAAAGGTTTTACAGCTTAAGTTCACCATCTGTATCGTTTCTCCAGGCATACCTGCAATCGGAGTTGAAGAAACGAGCTTAGAAGCACGAAACGACTTCTGACAACCACAAAATTGGCACTTTCTACAAACATACTTACAGTATAGAGACTAGCAAGTAACGGCCAATAAAAACGATAAAGAAACACGCAAAATCATACGAGGGGGGGGGGGGGGACCATGCCACGCTCTGTCGCGACCTGCCTGCTCCATTTCAAATTCGAAATCGTCCACCGGACTAGTGGGGTGAGGACGACTATACTTACTTTTGGGACACCCTGTATACTGAATCTACAAGAAGAATTACTATTATAGTGTGGACCCCGACCAGGTTCCCATAGGTACTTCCGCAGCGCGCACGCAGCACGCGCCCTTCTCAATGCCTCTCGCCTCACTCATGAGCAGTAGAGCATATTTATGCTCACAAAGGAGAAAAATGTAAATTGAAAACCTTTAGGTTCACTTCCAAAGAGACGTATGCAAGAAATGAAACGCAGGCAACCTCCATGAGTACCTCAAATCCAATCAATGGATGCATATTCCGAGCTTGCACTGATGGATAGTTTGTAATAAGTATACGTAGATTAAAGAACAACAGCATTCTTACATTTCTCTTCGTAGACTTAGAAACTAGAGTGGTCAAAGATTTCAAAAAAAAAGTGGACATTTCAATGCCTATTGGCTTCTCGGAAGGCTCAGTTTTGATTTGAGACACTGTCTACACCTTACCCATCAAACCGAAAGGGACTCTTATTTTATACAAGAAGCTTTTGAAAGAATATTATCTTAATATCCAATCAAATCTCAATTTTTCAGAGAAAGGGAAAACACAAGACTACTACACAAGATTGAAGCCTCTTAGACATATCAGAGCACATTAATCTCATCACCGGTCATCGCGAAATGTTTGTACCTGAAATAGAGAGAATATAGTACACCGAAAACAAAAAAAAAGAGAGAAAGGAGGATTTCCATCAGAAGCTGGGGCAGGAGACGCACTGAAGGCATGCGTTGCGGGTGCGTCGCGCAGGTATTTATGGGAAGCTGGCCGGGGTCCACACTATATAAGCATCACTGCCCACACCAGAAAGTTTTTGGAAAAGGAATCTTCTACGCGAGTCGTTACAGCAAATATATGCAAAATGAAAAGTAAAACTAAAATCAAATGATTATAACGCAAAAATACAAGCTTTTTCCCCTAAATCTCCATTCTATGCTTTTTGCTTGATCGTCTAGTACGTTGCAGACATGGTGGCGCACCCATTCGCAAAGAGTAAATGAAGAAAAATTATAAATTTCTATTTTAACTGCAGTCCTCAAACTTTTGGTCTTTCGGTGTGCTCAACATTTTCTGAAGGATTATCAGCGAAATCATTACGAATAAAATTATTTTATCTCCATAATTGCTTCGTGGAATTGATTGGGAATTATTCACAGGTGCTCCTGAGCCTCCTGCTCCTCCTCCGCGAGATGTTCCGGAAGCTCAGCAATTGCCTACCACAGACGCTCATCCACATAATTCTGCTCGCGCCCCCTCAGAACTGCGCATCGGACTTAAACCGCTTATCTGTACATTATCATTATTAGAAGCTGATACAGCCGAAAACAAACTCGAAGGTGCGTTGGCACTTGCATAATAAAGGATTATCCGATTTTGAATTGACTCACCATGTTATTTTAGTGGTTTTTCACGTCTATGACTCGGATGCGAATGGTTTTCTCGACAAGAGGGAGATCGACGGAATCATCGAGCAAATGATGAATGTTGCACGATATCAGCAATGGGATACCATAGAGTTAGAACAGGTGCTGGATTTATTTCCAGCTGGCCAATTGCCAAAAACTTAGCAGAATGTTTTTCATACGTCACGTGGACTCACACTTATTGCACTTGTATTGTTACAGATCTTGCGCCAGCTGATGGCAGACATCGATTACGACAACGATGGAATCGTTTCACTGGAAGAGTGGAGAAGAGGAGGACTCACAAACATTCCACTTTTAGTCCTGTTAGGTGTTGATACGGTAAGAGCAGTTTGGTGCTGAAAAATATAGACAAAAATCTTTGTTTACAAATAGCTTGAATGATATGAGATGAGGGAGTCTCCATAGTGGAACTTTTTTTTCAGAAAGCATCAAACATTCAAAAATTTCTCCTCATGTGATTTTTGAAAATTATTTTTGCGCAGAATAAATAACTCAACTTTTTAGGCACATGATCATTGACTGTTGCGATTACTTTTCTAAACAGAAATATTCAGTTATTTCTAGGCTGACTAAATTGCTGCAGTGCATAAATTACGAGCAAAGTGATTACATCCTAAACCGACAAAAATTTGGATCTCACAATTTTTGACTCATTCTTCCCTTATAGATCAACACTGCTGCATTTGTGAAACCTACCAGACTCCTCCCCCCCCCTCATGTTGTGTGCTTGAGCGGGAAGGAGGGAACTAAATTTTCTACAATTGTGATTCGGTCCCGAACATCACTACCATAGCACAGTTTGGGAAATTAGGAGGGGGGGGGGGATGAGAACAAGCATAAAATGTATACTGTGGAGAGTTAGGGAAACTTTTTTGTGGAGCATTTTGTAGCAACCACTTAGTGCCCAACTTTTATCTCACAAGAGAGGTTGGATTTTAGGTCTGTAAGATCATCAGATTTCATGTTTTTTGAAAACGAGTCCAGTACTTCATTTCAGTTCTAAATTTAAGGAAAAGGGTCTATAAATGTAATCATAACATAACATAAAGGGCTGGACCCAAACGTTCATGCAACGGAGTAGGAGAAAAACTCAAGAATCATTTCAAGAGCAGTTTTCAGTAATTTTGCTAGAAATATTCATTAAGTTTTGAAATCGTTTAAGAACAATTATTATTACAACACTACTACAATTATCGTTGCTATATCATTTGCATGTCTTAATATTACTTGAGAAAAGCATAGATGAATCGTGGGAGGTTTTCGATATTGTGTTCCATTTTAGGAAATGAAAGAAGATGGCTCACATTCGTGGAGATTGCGACACTTTAGCAAACCGACGTACTGTAATGCCTGCTGTAGCGTGCTCGTTGGCTGGGGTGGAAAGCAGGGACTTAGTTGTTGCTGTGGGTTTTTTAGTACATATCTATCTCTTTCAATTTGAAAACTTGAAACAAAAACAGGAGCTTATTACAATTCGGTTTTTAGTGTGCAAGTACACAGTTCACGAGAGATGTGTTCGTAGCGCAGCAAACAATTGTATTCGTACCTACTCGAATAGATTACAAGGTTACTAGAAATTTTGATTGGCTATAAAAATCAATAAATTACATATTTTGAGATAAAATGTATCATCATTGGCAAGACGGGAACTCAACATCAAAATGTGCAAAATGTCGAGCAACAGTATCACCTTTCCAAGGGAAGCGTTGTCGATGGTGTCGCAATTATGCAAGTTTTAAATGCTCCACCAATTATGAAAAAATATATTAGGTCGTTCCGAAAGTAATGTCGCTTTTTTTCAAATGAACGCCACATTTCATGGAATCAAGATTTTCAAGAGTTCTTAGAAGCATTCGATGCAGCATCCTCTTTCTGATGGTTGTAATCTCATTGCATACTATTCAATGAGCTCTCGAAAAATTACCAAGTTCTGCAACTCATGCTTTCTGCCATGGTCAAGTTCGGCTATTTTTCTAAATTTTTGTACCTATTCTCCGAAGAAGTACAAACAACAGATGGATAGAGCAAACACTATAGGACACAGGGTAATTTTTCTCTTATCCTTAGCTAGCTTCTTAAAGTTTCTAAGATCAATTTATAATGCCATCAAGTCCCATATTTGGTCAAATCAAACCTCACTGAATAACAATCGGCAAGCAACTCGGGTGTCATTTATCGCAGCTTTCCTTCTTTCTAAGAATTGTTTTTTGTTTCCGATTCATCAAGTTCTCCGGGATAAAATCATCATAAGTTCAGATTTTTCAGGGCGCCCCAAGCTGAACCAGGGCCCGGCACGAGGTCGGCAAATGACAAGCTGGAAATCGTTCTGGGGCCAAAAAGCAAAGGGGAAATCGTTTTTGCGGGGTCCGGGGCAGAGCCCCGGAAAAAAATTGGTAGTTCATGCTCGCTACTTATCTTGACATGTTATGCGCCTCAACAGGCGAACACTGGAGTTCGCGCGCGTCAAACCGCGCCGTCGCTAAGTGCCGCACGCGCGACGTCGCCCAAGCGATGCTATTTGTAACTGCAAACATGACTAGTTCTCAATGTGTGTGTAACGATATGGCACCAAATTTTGTGTGCGAACGGACAGAGGCTAGTGGAAACATAGTATGAAAAATTATGAAAAACTTATGTGAACGGAACAAGTAAATAGCATTTTTTCCGAGAATTTCGCAAAACTGGTAAATGAAACTGTGAATTTAAACGGCTTGTTTGGAAAGCGCAGATGAACGATATGGTATGAAACTTGGTAAGTACATGCACACTGCTTGCAGGACTTAACTGAGGAGTTTCATTGAGAAATTATGTGACTGAAGGTTGTGGCAAACTTTTTTCTGGAAATTTTGCGCTACCAAAGAAATGGAAAAATGGCTCGTTTGCAACGCAGAGGTAACGAAATCGCGCGGGCTTCGGTGTGCATATGCGCAATAGGACTAAGTAATAAAGTATGAAATATTATGAAAAACTTATGTGAATGAAGAGTTTCCTTAACTTATTTCCAAATTAGGTCGGCATTTGCCGACCTAATTCCCACCTGAGGTCGGCAAAACTCTCAATTCACATAATTTTCTCAAAATTTTTACATAAATCTGTTGTACACCTAAAGTTTACTACATGGTGAAATTTTGGTTCCGAAACTCCTCCTCTTGTCCTTGTTGGAGCCCAAAATGGCATCAGCAGCCCAGCTTTCTAAGATAGAAAGCGCGCCCCAGTCAATCGATACGCGCGGGAACGGCGTCTCTCATTCCTATGACTGCGTTTCTTTGATATTTTCTCATTCCTTAATCCTTTTTACTGCTTATTTTTCTTCCTGTTTCCTATCTTGGTACAGCAATTTGAGTAATATGAGGAATTTGAGCAATTTGGGCGCTTTTGAGCGCTTTTAGGCGAAGTGTGGCCGGTAATCTCGTCGCACAAGCACAAAACGTCATTTCTGGGCTCAAGGGAGTATTCGTAAAACTTACTGGGATCAAAGGGGTATTCGTTTTGGAAAACCCCGTTTGCCCACCTTGTGCCGGGCCCTGAGCTGAACCCGGCATTTTCTAAAGTTGTTAATTTGAAGCAGTGAATGCTCATTTGGTTTGTAAAATTTGTGTCAAACCATAAACCATCTTTGTCAGTTCCAAAATCCGAAAATTTATTGGCGTTTTATGCATTTGTGTCTGAGACGAGCCTGCTGAAATTCGGTTGTTCCATCAAAAAGTCTATATAAAAATTATGACGAGCTCTGAATAGTAGAAAAAAGCTGTGCTGTTTTCTGGAGAATTTGCTCTATCCATCTGTTACTTGGACTCCCTCCGAGGGTTGTTATAAAAATTTAGAAAATTTGTGAAATTTGGCCTTCTCAAAAAGCATGTGTCGCAGATTTTGGTAATTTTTCAAAAGCTCATTGAAAATTCTGCAATGAGACTACAACCATTAGAAAGAGAATGAAATGCTGCATCAAACGCTACCAGAATCTCTTGTACATCTTTGTTCCACGAGATGTGGTGTACGTTTGAAAAAAAAACGGCATTACTTTCGGAACGACCTAATATCTTGACATAAGGCAGTAGAAAATGCAAAAATCTTATGTGTGCTTTGCTAAAAATGGAAGAAATTTAACTATGTATCTTTATCCATAAGAAGGATTTATTTACACTTAAAAATTTGAAAGATTAGGCAAGGAAATTCCGAAGTAAATCTGGATTTCTTACTTTTCAGGTTCACCATCGCTGTATGTCCGCTTTGTCTCAAGAATGTGATCTAGGAATTCTTTCTTACCATACTTTGCCACCTACTCATATTTTCCCAGCATTTCTTGAGCGTAAGGCTTCCTCTTTCAGGAAGCATACAAACGGGCAGAGCTTGTTACAGGTGGGCATCAACTACATAAATAGTAACGCTAAATGGAGTTATGACTGGAAATTTAGGCAGTGAGTCCCGGAGTCCACACGAGACCCCTGCTGGTGCTTGTTAATCCAAAAAGCGGCGGAAAGCAGGGAATAAGGATATTGCAGAAATTTGCTTATATTTTGAATCCTAGACAAGTTTACGATTTATCGAAGACCGGACCAGAGCCTGGGTGAGTCACTGCTGTAGAACTTTTGTTAGATCCAACGATTTACAGATTAAATATGATACGCAAAAAATTCGACTTTTCTGGGCTCTATTTCTTTTCTGAGGAGTTTTGGGAATATATCGGAGGTTTTATACTCTGTTTATGAGGGAAAGAAACGGAGGCAGGGTGATATAGTGTCTCAGAAAATTTCGATTTCAATTTTTTTGATGAAAAGTTCATTTGGTACATCTCTAGCGATACGAAATTTCCACATCAACTTTAGTTTCTTTTTTATTGTCTATGACATCTATGACTTTCACTTTCATGTTTTCTTTCTCTAATATCGAATGAGTAGCATTTACAGGACGTCATTCTCGTTTAACTAATTTTTTTACATAGGTTATTTTTCATTAACATAATCTAGTTTTATGCTATTTTTCATAGCATGCTATTGTGTCCATTTTTTTTGTAAATCTAGACCACGGTTTTATCGTCTCATTTCAGTCTCCACCTCTTCTCATCAGTCAGCAACTGCAATATCTTAGTTTGTGGGGGTGACGGGACTATTGGATGGGTGCTTGAATCGATGGGTTAGTTTTACCCAATGGACTCCAAATAATATTCAATGGAATCTTATATATAAAACTGAATGTCTGTTTGTCTGTATGTCTGTCTGTCTGTCTGTCTGTCTGTATGTATGTCTGTGTGTACGTATGTTCCGAATAGAAAATTCCATTTCTGAACCGATCCGGACCAAACTTGGCACACATACACTACGGGCCCCGGCGGGTGTCATAGGCTACTTTTCGTCATCGATCGATATCGATTTTATCGATTTTTTTGCAAAATTTGAGCTAGGGGGCTGGGAGTTGGCACAGGGGGGTAATCGAGCATGCTGATCATCCCCAAGGGGGGTGATCAGCATGCTCGAACACCCCTGTGCCAAATTCCAGCCCCCTAGCTCAAATTTTCAAAAAATCGATAAAATTGATAAAAGTAATGGACGATCCTGAAAACTAATATTGTATTCGGAATCCCCATGCTCACTTCCCCCCTGTGCCAACTCCTAGCCCTGTAGGTGAACTCTGCCAAAAAATCGATAAAATCAATAAAAGCAATCGATAATTCTGAAAACTAATATTGTATTCGGAATCCCCATGCTCACTTCCCCCCTGTGCCAACTCCTAGCCCTGTAGGTGAACTCTGCAAAAAATCGATAAAAATCGGTAAAATCGACATCGATCGATAACGAAAAGTGGACTGTGACTCCCGCCGGGGCCCGAAGTGTATGTGTGCCAAGTTTGGTCCGGATACGGCGGAGCCGGGTAAGCCAGCTAGTCACAGATAAAATGGAAGATCTGTTTGTTCATGGACGACCTCCTGTGGCTGTGCTCCCCTTGGGAACTGGAAATGACTTGGCAAGATGCCTAAGATGGGGAGGAGGATATGAAAACGAGAGCTTGTACAAAATTCTTTTGCAAATAGAAAAAGCCACAACTGTAAGACTATGCTGTTACTACTCTATTAAAGAGTAGATGTTATTTCCTGCTTCTTCAGATTGACATGGACCGATGGTCGATAAAAATTATGCCAAAAGAGAAACACAAAAAGAAAGAGGAGAAGGGTGACCCACAACCTTACAATATTATCAACAATTACTTCAGTATAGGAGTGGTATGTTTATGGACTATATTAGAGTTTATAAGTACCCAAGCTCATTCGGTCTAGGATGCATCAATCGCTCATCGCTTCCATGCTATGCGAGAGAAATATCCGGAGAAATTCAACAGCCGAATGAGGAACAAATTATGGTAAGCTCTTCAAAAAAATCTAATTAGTCGTATGCTTCGAGGAAAGATCGGCTTGAAGAACGTATGTAGTTTTCTTCAGTGCTTTTCTTTGTATACAGAATAATTTCTTGTTTTCTACTGAATTTCTTTGCTTCTTTGGGAAGTGCAGTACTGCACTGATAATTCTGTCCCCATCAGAAAATGAGCAGAAAACGCTCCCACGCAGACCCTAAGTTAGTATACAGTGCTCTTGAAGGCAGCGTCCAGGCAAATCTGGGCCCATGGGGTTTTTGCCTGGAAACTGAGGAGAGGGTCCTAACTAGCGCACTGTCCAAGCGACAGGGCAAATGGTTCATTCACGGCTGAGAAATTCGTCCCCAAATACCCCGCGCCTGCGCCGTGACCGTAATCCGCAAACGACTTCGCTCACTTTAACACTATGTTCTCGCTGGGACCATCGTAAGTGTTACGGTCACGGCGCAGAGGCGGAGGGCTTGGGGACGGATTCCTCAGCCGTGAATGAATCTTTAGCACTGCTGCTTGGGCAGCGCCTTAGTTAGGACCCCTCATAAGTTTTTAGGCAAGAACCTCATGTGCCCAGATTTACCTGGATACTGCCTTTAAAAGAGCGATATTTTACATTGTTCACGGCTGTGCTTTGATCGACACATAACAAAACTATGGAATACAAGGCGTATTTCCATATAGCATTTTTCGGTTTACTTTATTTCAGGTATTTCGAATTGGGCACTAGCGAAACGCTTTCGAGTTCTTGTAAAAACTTACACGAGCAGATCGACATCCATGTAAGTTCCCAGAAATTACCTACATTGAGACTCTTCTTTTCTTCAATATCTTTTGTGATGATTCTATACAATACGAAGGAAAAGTTTCCACATGAATTTTGTTTTGCGGAAGGGGAGAGAAGAGGATGCAATTTTTCCGCAAAAGCTAGTATTTCAAAGCTGCGATCTGCGAGAGTACATCTAATAACAATAGATAAGTTTTGTCACTCTTTGATGTATTAGGGATCATTACTTCTCACGAAAACCGTCGTGACACAGTCGCAATCCCAATAGACCATTGTGGAGAAACAAGAGACACATTTTCTTGTTGTGTTCATATCCGATACTTCTTTGTGTGGCGAAGCTTCTCAATAGAAAAAAACAGTTAGTTATATAAAAATTCGCCCATACCCACGAAACGGAGCAAATATCACAGACGTGCTGCTATGTGTCGGTATCTTTGTAGATGCACACTATCTTTGGCAATCCGTACAGCAAAATTACTTTCCATCTCAGTTTTGGAAATCCACGGCTTCGTAATGGATAGTTGCGCTATTTATCGACTGATAGTTAATCGACATCTATTCCAGTGAAATCAAAACATTTTTATAGTTCTTACGTTTTCCTCTCTGAAATAGAAAGGTGCCGCCTCGAAGTTCTTTATATCATTTTACAACATAGTATCATGCTATACTTTCTTACGTTTAGTGCGATGGAGAGACCATTGACTTAGGACAAGAGTCATCGCTTGAGGGTATCGCCATTCTCAATATCCACTCGATCTATGGCGGGAGCAATCTATGGGGAAGAAGTAGGAAAGGAAAGATTTCGCGCTTCAATGTGAGTGCTATAAATAATACCTTTCCTTTTAATGCATACGATTTAGTTTCAACTGCCAAGCAATAACGAGAGGGTGCCGCTGCAGTCGCGAGTGCAGGATATCGGAGATGGTTTGGTTGAGGTAAAATTTTGCAAAAGACTGTTTAAAATTAGCTCAGTGTCTTTAGCTTGTGGGACTCGAATCAGCTATGCAAATGGGACAAATAAAGGCTGGAGTACGAGGAGCCAGGCGTTTATCGCAATGTTCTACAATTGTCATCGAGTATGTTTATCCACTGGTTCCAGTGAGACCCTACAAATTCAAATCTTGTTTTAGAACGTTTAAATCTTTCCCGATGCAAATTGACGGAGAGCCGTGGATGCAGCCACCATGTATGATCCAAATCACTCACAAAAATCAAGTGAAGATGCTTGTTGGTAAGTACAATAGTACCCCTTGATTCAACTGCTTGGCAGCTGGATGGCGGGGCCTCGTGACCTAATTAAGGCCAGATAATGGTCGAAGAACAGCCGCATGAGAGAGACGCAGACTGCTTCGCGGGCGCGAGCGGCCTTAATTAGGTCACAAAGCCCCGCCTTCCAGACGCCAAGCCAGTTGAACCAAAGGTAAAGTATCTGTTTTAAAATTTACATTTTAGCACCTCGAAAACGCAGCTCTTGGTCACTACTGAGCAGACAGTCAACGTCGGAGGATATTTAAATTCTTGCTATGAAACGAATGATTGGATGACTAGATAAAAATTTTCCAAATATTTTTAGTGTAATCCTCGTTCATCATCTAAATTAATCTGTAGCATATAATGTGGCGATTGCACATAATCTCTTCAAATACTCAAGGTATTTGGAATTTTGCTACTTTTGGTCTCCTTTATTTTGTACAAGACTGGGCATGAGCTGTTACCAGAGGCTACGGGAAAAAGGTTCCCCTTGTCCTCGTTAATAACTGTGTCATGAAGTGGTAAAAAAGAATATAGATGAAAACAATAGATTGATAATACTAAAGAACGTTGAACTTTCACGAGGGGATATCTGGTCAAAGTGGAGTTTCCATATGAAATGTAAACTGTCTTTAAGAGCATGAGACCCTGATTCCAGATATGCTTTTTGTATCTGCAAAGCACTTCTGGGAGGGGAGTCACGGGGATTTTCTGAGACGAAATTTCGAGGTTTTGGCTAAGGTTAAAGTAGGTGTTGAGATCTTCCCGACGCTTGAATAAAGTAATGGTTAGCTTGAGTCTATTATACTGATGTATCAATTGCATGAAGCGTTGTGGCAGAATTAATGGCCCCATTTGAGCTCAGAATACATTCTGAATGATTTGTTATAGCGTCAAAATTTTTGCTTCCAAAAATTCCAATAACTGCTCTCAAAACGTTCAGCAGATATCGGAAGCAGGTTTGGAGTTGGGGTTTCAGGCTCTACAAGACAGTATACATTTTATATGGAAATGCGACTTAGGCCCTGTATCCTCCCCTTGTAAGATTTTCAAGATTCAAAATAAGAAGTGTAACAGAAATCATCCGACGACCTAATACATGCTATCTTACAATGAGCTAATGCATAAAAGCTATTCAATGATTCTCTGCACAAGCAGTCGTATTTCCTAATTTTTATTAAATGTTTAATGTTCAATTGCTTTTGGAAATGTTATAACGCTTTCGCATGTTATTATTCTTACATTATACGTCATTTGATATTTTAACAAACAGCTGACAGTAATGCTGAATGCATTGAGCACACTCTCTATCGCTATTTCACAGGTAATAGAAAAAAACCGTTCTTACCATTTGATTTGGGGCATTGAATAGAAGACGCACCAGCTTCTTGTTTTTAGTCAAATCGCTTGACTAGCATTCATCGAGAACTATCTATTGGTGGTGGGTGGTCATAGGATTTCCCTTCGTTTACGGGATAGGCAACAAAAGTTTTTTTTCGATCGAAGCTTCGAAAAAAGGTTTTGGGATGATCCCATAAGTTTTTAAGGGCCCACAACCAGAAACATGCTTCAAAAAATCTTCAAACGGCTGATTTGATTGTTAAAAATCAAAAATCATCTAAATTATTAACGCGCCGAAAGGAGCAAAAGGAGATTAGTTTGCGAGTGGCGGTACCTACGGGAACCTTATAGGGGAGGGACGGCACAAGGTGCGACGAAAGTCTGGGAGTACAGTAATTTTCCGAAAAAAAAAGTAAAAGTATGAAATTTCATGCACATAATATTGTTCGTACAGTAACAAATACAAAGAAGGTCTACTCACACACGGCGCTAGACTAGGAAGTGAATGCGGTTTCCCTGGCTATCTGCTCAACCAACTGTCTCTTTGAGTTCTTGTCGGGCAATAGACCTTAGCAAATGCAAATAAGCTTATCTTATTTGTGACAGGTCTTCAGGGCTTGGCGGAGGTAAGTGTCTTGGCACGCAGGTTCTCATAATGAAGTCTTCGTCTCAATTCGTCTCAGCTTCTTGAACTTTTTCTTCACTAATGTAAGAGAGTGATGCAGCAAGCTTGCGGCTGCAAATTTCTTCTGAGAAATCTCTAACCACAAGAATGAAATTGATGGAATTCAAGGTGGTACGCATATCAAAAGGAAAGTGAAAAATCGGCGCTTGAGGGTTTCGAAACAGGGTCAAGCGTGTTGACGCGATCCGGGACCCTCATTTACGACCCCCACCCTGAAGGTACCCATCCGTACGACCCCCCCTCCCCCTCCCCCACCTTCCCCCATTTATCCCCCTTACCTCCCCTGCCCATATTCCTCGCGGTAACCTGCATAAACGAATGTCAATCTCAAAAAACACCTGCGTGAGAACTTCAGTGAGGTTGCGGAAGCAGAATTTCTAGGCCAATGGGTGCGTCCAGCATCTGCAGCACACATACACACCTTCAATAATGTTTGAGAATCTGGAAGTTTTTTTTGAATTTAAGGCATACTTCGGACCAGCAAATTTGATTCCCGTAGGCGACACAAATTTTTGCCGGAGAAAAAAAAAAGACATTCTTGAACTACAAAAGATGTTTTCAACTAACAAGCTTACTTCCTACCTCTTCCACATTTTTTCCTGCGAAAAAAAAACCGCTTGAGCGCCGTCCAGAACGACGTCAAAAGCGTGCATGAGCACGGTAGTTTGAAAATTTGTAACTAAGGCCAGGAAAAGACTGAGAGGCTGCAAAGCATAGGTTCTGTAAAATGGTGCCCAGACTATTCATAGAAAAAGTTTCAGCTCTTGAGGAGCAGTAAGCTCGAAAAAATTTAGATGCGACTCTCGCAAATTTAGATGCGATCCTAAAAAGCAAAAACTGGGATTTTTGAGCTTAAAATTTTGTAACTTACCAGAGAAGTTATAAAACAGCCTGCAATTTTTACGAGGCAAAGTAGGAGAATGGCCTCATATTGCAGCAAAATTGCAGCCAACAAGCTTCAATAGCTCCGAAGAAATTTAGATGCGACCCAGATACGACCCCCCCCCCCCTTTTTTCATTTTTTGCTACAATACATAAAATCCTAAGAAAAACCACAGTTGACAAAATAACACCAAATTTTGCATTGATAGCGAAGCATCTCCAAAGTACAGATAAATCATATGGGCCCGTGAAAAACATTACAAAAAGATTTGGAAATTTATGATGGTCACAGCTGGTAAAGATGTTCGCTTTTGTCGAGTGTGTTAGACTTCAGGAGGGCTTCAGAAGCGAGATTTCTAAGGCAATCGGTACATTTAGCATTTTTATCAACTCATACATCCTTCAAAAGTGTTTTGAGCTTTTGTAAATGTTTTTTTTTGAGAATTTCTACAGATTTTCTATCTTTTTTATTCTGATTTCCAGTTTTTTATAGATTTATTGTGAAGAACATAACTAATTATCTGCTTTTTGATTCCCTTTTAAGCTTAGGGTATTTTAGCCTAACTACCTTCTCTTACGACCCCCCCCCCCCACTTTAGGTACCCTCTTTACGACCCCCCGTTGCGACAGTCGCATCACAAGCTTGACTCTGTTTCGAAAGCGTTTCAACATTAGCATTTAAAGGAGTGCTTATCTAAAGGGTTGTATAACAAGTTCTGTCCATTTTTTGATTTAGTTTTCCTCTCATACAGGGTGTTTGGGAAGTCTTTGGCTTAAAGTACTTCCAATTCAAATTTTGACGCGCTTTTTGTTTTGTATTGTCAAACCTAGAATCCATCATTGCAATAAAAATTAGGTTTCTTCATGGTTTCTTCGATTTTTTGTTAGGTAGAAACACAATCAATATAGCTTTCGAAGCAGCTTTTCTTGGGATGATTGTTACGAAGAAGAAAGCGTACTTCATACAAAATTTTGCACACCATTTAAACCTTTCTTTTCAGTTTCTCAAATATAACTTTTTTGTAGAAATAAGTTCGTTTAAAAACGCCTACCAAGACCAGATCCAGTTTCAAAAATTTCTCGTCAAATATAATTTACGTTCAAAAACTTTACAAGGGTTTAAAATTTTTGAAAACGTACACAATGTGAGCTAGAGAGTTGTGCTGCGAATATGCATTGATTTAAGACTTCCAACAAGTTTCGAACTAAGAAATTTCAACGCAAGCTTGCACGACTGTTTGCTGCAATTTAGCAACATGAAGCTTTGTTGCAAGCTACTGATTTTTTTAATATAAAAAGTGCAGACTTAGGACGAAAATCAGCTGTTAGTCTATTCATTTTTACCCGAATGAATAGTGGCATTCCCCACTGTCACTCATCTGCTAAGGGTTTCACAAGGGACCAAGGGACCGGGCGCAAAAGATGAGCTGGGATTACTTTCCACTTATTTGACATCTATAGCAGTGTACTGTGGGTTAGGTCGTACTAGCAAGTGCGCGTTGAATTGATCTAACATGTTTCGTTTGTAATCTGATTTTTTGGCACACCTTCGAGTGTATGAATAAATAAATAAATAAGTGATATAAATCAGTTTTGTTTTCCGGCGTCGAAAAAAGTATAACAAGTCAGATAACGCTCTTATCTATCATTGAGGAAGCTGAAAAAATTGTTCGCTTTCAAATTCTCTAAGGTATTTTGAAGCAAAGGATTTTTCTTTGTTGATTTAGTGGTTTCTAGGTTTAACAACATTATAGCAAAAATCTAGTTAGAATTTGCGTTAAAGTATTAGGTTGTAACATGAGTCTTGAGAAACTCTACTTCTTACGGCGATAAATCATACAGTTCACATTTTCAATCGGGATCCAGGACACCATTCGATAAAGCAAAGCAAGCTTCACAAGATGGTATGCAAAAGCACGCGCCAACTACAACCCACGCAAGTTAACATCGAAATCTAAGTCGTATTGAAAGCTCGAAAAATGCGAAAAATTCATATCTTTGCTTAAAAAGTTCTGCGAATCTCCAACTTGCTCACAAAAATTGTTCGCTATATCAGAACTCGTATGTACCATTTCCGAAGTTTCTCCTCACTTAGAAATCGAGAAAACGAAAATTTTCAGAGTTTTCCAAAACCGAAGCTAAACTGTTTCCACTTAAGTAATTGTATACTACAGGCCCTTAGGAGTTTAACGGTAGATTTTCTCTGTTCCACAGGTCCTAGTTTTTTCAAAAATTACCGAATTTAGTTCTCATCATTCAGGTGTTTCATGCTAAAAACAACACTTCTCGAAAACTAGTTTTTGTGGAGAGCAGAGTCTACAGTTATACTCCTAGAGGCTCGTAGTATACAAACATAAGTGGAACAGCCTAGCTTTTATAAAACTTGAGAATTTTCGTTTTCTCGATTTCTAAGTGAGAAATAAATTCGAAAATGGTACATATGAGTGTCTGATGTAGGGTGCAATTTTTGTGAGCAAGCTGGAGATTCGTAGGATTTTTTTGAACAAAGATATGAATTTTTCGCGAATTTCTGAGCCTTCAGCACGATTCACATTTTGGATGCAAACTTTAAGTGGGTCGAAGCTGGTGCGAACTTTTGCATATCATCTTGTGGAGGTTGCTTTGCTCTATCGAATAGTGTCCTGGGTACCTACTGAAAATGTGACTGTATAACTCATCGCCGTAAGAATTAGGAGTGTCTCAAGACTTATGTTACAGCCTAATATTTGAGGCCAGGAATTTTCAGACACCCTATCTATTAAGCAGTGAGTGGTAGAGCGTGGGTATGCAGCTGAAAGCTCTTCAGTCTCTTCTACAAGATTTGTTACTTTATTTTCCAAATCAGTAAGACCCAAAACGATTTTTGGCTCGAAAACCAAACATCCGAAAAGGCAAAAATATCCATTTTCAACATCTCCATTCTTTCCTCTTTTACCAACTTTCCATCGATCATATTTATTCAAGAAACGTACAACGAACACAATAGTAAGCCAAGCAACTATATAACTCGCAACCTGCTCCCATTTCTTTACCAAACGAACGCATGCCACTTTCCCAAAAGTTGGCGGAGAGTAATTCAAAGAACGCGTTAAGCCAACTCTTTAGACATTGTCGTTCACGAAGGTTCTGCCTCTCCTGGAGCAAGATGTGGGGAGTATGGGTGGACGTGCTGGAACCTCCCATTTAGATCTGGCAGAATCTCCTTGTGTGTTCGCGATATGTGGGTGGGCATTGTGATGGAGGAGTATGACTCGATCTCAACGATTATTTCTTTTCGGTTGAAGAGCTTGAGCTAAGCGACATATCGTTTCTGGTCAACTATCTGGTTTGGTTCAGCATGTCCCAATAAATGACTCCATCGTGGTCTCATCAAACGCAGATCATCACCTTCTTGGAAAGGAGATTTTGCTCAAGTCGTGACTTTGGCCTTTCCAACGGTCAGGGCTCGGCACGAGATGGCTAGTTGAAAATGCAAAAAACGAAGTCCCCCTTGACTTCGCCACAAAGGTACGAATCCCCTTTGACACGCTAACGAACAAATCAAACATGAACAAAGAGAATGAAATAGAATACAGAACAATAAATAGGGAATAAGAACTAGTGATTGTTTGTAATCTCGGCGGTTGGCGGCATGCTGTATCCGCCGCGCACCACCGCGAGTTGGAACACCTTTGCCGCTGCCATCTAGATAATTTGGCGGGCTATAACTAGGCGGGGAGGAGAGGCTTTGGGGAGGTACAAGAGCTGTTTTGTAGAATATTGGATGCAGATTACTTTTATGTAAAAAATTTGAAAAAATTATGTGAAGGATAGGAATTATATGACTTTGTTTGCGCTAAGCCACCTCAGGTGGCTATGCAGGTGGCTTGAAAGCCACCTGACTCCGAAAAAAGTTTGCCATGCCCTTAGTCCACATAATTTTTTCATAATTTTTCATACATAGTCCCAACTCCCCAATGCCTATCTACACACCTGTTTTGGTGCCATTTAATCTTCACTGCGCTGTAAACAAACCCTTTGTTTATTTGCTGGCGGCATGCCGGCAGCGTGCCGGCAGCAGATTGAAAGACAGCTTTTTCCACCAAAAACGATATCCAGCTTGCTTTGCAAGCCACCTATGCCGAGCCCTGCCAACGGTAGCGTCCATTTTTTTCTTTGCCTAACGTTGGCGTAAAAACATCATTTTTCGTCTACTCGATAGGTTCAAAAATCATTCGTTAGGAGCTTGTGTTGTTTCGCAACGTCGTTTCCTGCTCTTTAACTTAAGTTTTGCGGCACCCAAGCGACGGTTTTGAAGGTGAAGTTCATCCACTGCACCAATTCTCGGACGGTTTGTCTGCCATTTTCCCTCAAAAACGCCTTCAGCGGTCGTTGTGAATTCAGAAGGACGTCCAAAGCAAAAAGTGTCTCCGAGCTCAAAAAGTTATATTATATGTGCAAATCTTTTATGCTACCTCTGAACAGTTCCCCTGGTGATTTCTTTTCCTCCATACACACTGCAAATCTCCAGAAATCCCTAGGGCTGCTTCTCCACCACTCAAACCATTCAAAGGGTGAAATGGAGAAGATAGAAAGCGCCTTTTGCGGCGTGGAGACTCCACGCTTGAAAACGGATATAATGATAAAATTAACCAGTAAGCGAAGTTTGAGTTTGTAGATCTGTAGAGGAAATAAACTCGCAAACATACGAACACTTCGTAAAAAGCTGAGGGTATGCTGAAAAAATTTTGAACTAGGAAATGGGACTTAACTTATTACACAACCTGATAGAAGACATAAGTACAAGAGATAATAAGAGAGCAGCTTTAGAGTTCAAGATTACTGCTCTTCTACAGCCTTCGAAATCATTCAAGAATAAAACGAACATTGACGCAGTTAACTCGCGAACTTTTAGCTCGATTTTGGACGATTGCCGCATTATGCTACATAGTCTGAATTTTTGAATAGGTTTGAAAATTACAGCGCTGCAGAGAATGCTCTTTGAATTCTGACGCACCCCATGATTCTACTGTAATATCCACTGCATAAAACTGCTTTTGAGAAATGTTTATTCTGCAAAGCTGCACCAGGCAACCTTCAAAAGGACTATCAAAGGTGATGTCCGTGGCATTCTTCCTGACATATCACCCATATCTCCTGCGGTGGAGTGCCACTTTTGTCCTTCTCCTTCTCACACTTACGCATGCACTAAAAAATGTTCATATGAGTTAAGAATATATGCATAAAGTCCTATAAAGGATTTTCTCACCTCGGTAAATGCTTTTCCTGATTTGCCTTCATTTTTGCCCTTCGGTTTGCCCTCTACGGAACAAGAGAACACGAGAACGCAGATCAAAAGTGAAAAGATTAGCCATTTGTTCAGTAGCATGGTTACCCTGGCCTCTAATAACACTGGAGCCTAAAACAATAGGTGAAGGAATAAGAAAAATCGCAATTCAATTTTAAAGTTTTATGTTCGACATGGCTTGCTAATGTGCACGGGAGACCTTTGTGTGTTATAGCCTACCTTCCACCTCCAGTCCTTGTCAGTTGAAATCAATTCAAGATCCCATCATTGATACCATGATTCTGCCTTTTTTAGGGAGATGAGGATCTACTAAGCGCCCTAATTATGGATCTCAATTTTTCCCAAAGTCTAAGTTCAAAAAAGCCTAGAAAATAGACGGAAAATGTTGTCACAAAGTCGACCACTATTTTTAGTTGATAGGCTCTTATCGAACAATCTACGCTCGAAGTCTTCTTGAGGCCCTCCCGGTGCTCCGCAATCAATTCGAAGGAAAGAATTTCCCTCATGTATAATCACTCTTTGTAGAAATATTGCAAACTAGCTGGCATACCCGGCTCCGCCGTATCCGGACCAAACTTGGCACACATACACTTCGGGCCCCGGCGGGTGTCACAGTCCACTTCTCGTTATCGATCGATGTCGATTTTACCGATTTTTATCGATTTTTTTGCAGAGTTCACCTACAGGGCTAGGAGTTGGCACAGGGGGGAAGTGAGCATGGGGATTCCGAATACAATATTAGTTTTCAGAATTATCGATTACTTTTATTGATTTTATCGATTTTTTAAAATTTTGACATGCGAGGCTGGGATTTTGCACAGGGGGTAATCGAGCATGCGATTACGAACACAATTAGTTTTCAGGATCGTCCATTACTTTTATCGATTTTATCGATTTTTTTGTAAAGTTTGACCTGCGGGGCTGGGAGTTTGCACAGGGGGTAATCGAGCATGCAGATTACGAACACAATATTAGTTTTCAAGATCGTCCATTACTTTTATCGATTTTATCGATTTTTTGAAAATTTGAGCTAGGGGGCTGGAATTTGGCACAGGGGTGTAATCGAGCATGCTGATCACCCCCCTTGGGGATGATCAGCATGCTCGATTACCCCCCCCCCTGTGCGAACTCCCAGCCCCGTAGCTCAAACTTTGCAAAAAAATCGATAAAATCGATAAAAGTAATCGATAATCCTGAAAACCAATATTGTATTCGGAATCCCCATGCTCGATTACCCCCCTGTGCCAACTCCCAGCCCCGTAGCTCAAACTTTGCAAAAAAATCGATAAAATCGATAAAAGTAATCGATAATCCTGAAAACCAATATTGTATTCGGAATCCCCATGCTCGATTATCCCCCTGTGCCAACTCCCAGCCCCGTAGGTGAACTCAGCAAAAAAATCGATAAAAATCGATAAAATCGATATCGATCGATGACGAAAAGTAGCCTATGACACGCGCCGGGGCCCGAAGTGTATGTGTGCCAAGTTTGGTCCGGATCGGTTCAGAAATGGAATTTTCTATTCGGAACATACGTACACACAGACAGACATACAGACATACATACATACAAACAGACATTCAGCTTTATATATAAGACTAGCGACCCTACGGGTCGCTAGTAAGTGGGTGGGGGCAGATACATTGATATCTGGCTGTGTATAACTAAGACAAGAAACAGAATTTTCATCTTTTCACCGACCTTTCGCGTGTCAGTAGTAGTAGAAACAAGACACCATGCTCTTGAGTAAAGAACCTACCACCAATGACTTATTATCTGCAAAGCATCTTTGCTATTCCTCTCGCAGATACCTTAGCTCCAGACCACAGCCCAGGAAGAAGAAAGATACCTAGGGCCGCATGCACGAACAGGAGAGTTGGGGAGGGGATCGCAGCTTAAAAGAAAGCTTCATATCCTGAAGCTCCGAACTTCTGGATTTCACGCTGTCTACCTGTCCGTAAGTATTCCTACCATCCTTCACTATGAACATACTGAACAGGAGCGAGAAGCTGAACAAGCGGATTTTTAGAGCTTTTTGT
Organism: Cylicocyclus nassatus; assembly: GCA_958299035.1. Taxonomy (NCBI): domain Eukaryota; kingdom Metazoa; phylum Nematoda; class Chromadorea; order Rhabditida; family Strongylidae; genus Cylicocyclus; species Cylicocyclus nassatus. Next base: position 52,870,533 of record CATQJL010000223.1, on the reverse strand, counting down.
ACGATCCCCTAGTGATCCCCGGGGAACGACCGCCACTTCTTTAGGCCCGTATGCACGAACATTCCTGCGGCGAGGGGAGCGGCATCCCCAATGATGAAAAAGCCGCAGCGGCGATCGCACGCGGCCCCTTCATAACGGAGGACGCCGCTCCCCTCGCCGCAGGAATGTTCGTGCATACGGGCCTCAAAGTCGTTTTTCTTTCTTCAAAGGTAATGAAAACATTCCAAAGTTGTACTGCTTATCTAACCCAACAGTGCTAATCATATTTCTGGTAAGAACAATTGATGTTTTGAAGTCATGAAATTTTCGATGATCCACAGGTCGAAATTTGAGGTTTACCGGAAAATTCGACTTTTCAAAAACTCATTTGTTCTCATCAGCAACATGCTTAGCACTGTTGTATTAGATGTTCAGTACAACTTTGGATGGTTTTCGTTAACTTCGCAGAAAGAAAAATGACTTTAAAGAAGAACCGGTTGTCCCCCGGGGATCACCAGGGGATCGTACAAAAAGCTGGAAAAAACGGCTTGTACAGCTTCTTGCTCCTGTTCAATATAAAGGGTGGTAGGAATACTTACGGACAGGCAGACAGCGTGAAATCCAGAACTTCGGAGCTTCAGGATATGAAGCTTTCTTCTGAAGCTGCGATCCCCTCCCCAGCTCCCCTGTTCGTGCATGCGGCCCCTAGAGTAGCGAGATATGCCGCATTCTCAAATCCCCTCTCCTCCCCAGCGTACGTGCATACGAGCCCTAGCGAGACTGTCCTGTCGCATAAAACCCTGGGTCTATCCTTCCCTCGAATCCAAGGTCCTTGTGCTTTTTTGCTTTTAGGAGCAGAAGCGTGGTTTTTGGGAAGTTGAAGGGGCCAAAAATCTTGGCGAATATGTCCTGTCGCAAGAAGCTCATGGCTCTGTCCTTCCTTCGAAACCAGATTCCCTGTGCTTTTCTGTCTTTAAGGGCAGAAGTGTTTTTGCGAAGTTTAAGTTTTCTGCCTCCACGGGCAGAAGTTTGGTTTTTGCGACGTAGAGGGGGGCAGAAGTGAATTTCAAGCAAGTTTCTGTATGATGAAACATTGATAACTGAAAATGGTTAGCGGAAATACATTGCCGCCTGAGCCCATGAATCTTTTTTCCCTCGAAACCAAACTTCCTGTGCTTTTCTGCTTTCAGGGGCAGAAGTGTGGTTTTTGCGAAGTTTAAGGGCCAAGAGTCTTAGCGAGTATGTCCTGTCGCAAGAAGCTCATGGGCCTGTCCTTCCCTCGAGACCAAATTCCTTGTGCTTTTCTGCCTCCAGGGGCAGAAGTTTGGTTTTTGCTGTAGAAGGGGGCAGAAGTGAATTTCAAGCAAGTTATTGTATAATTGAATATTGACAGCTGGAAATTGTTAGAGAAAATATTTGCCGCTTAAGCCCATGATTCTTTTTTTCCCTCGAAATCAAACTCCCTGTGCTTTTCTGCTTTCAGGGGCAAAGTGTGGTTTTTGCGAAGTTTAAGGGCCGAAAGTCTTAGCGACGTCCTGTCGCAAAAAGCTCATGGGCCTGTCCTTCCCTCGAGAGCACATTCCCTGTGCTTTTCTGTCTCCAGGGGCAGAAGTTTGGTTTTTGCGATGTTGAAGGGAGCAGAAGTGAATTTCAAGGAAGTTATTGTATAATTGAACATTGACAGCTGAAAGTTCTCAGCGAAAATATATTGCCGCCTGAGCCCATGATTCCTTTTTCTTTCGAGACCAAATCCCTGCGCTTTTTTGCTCTCAGGGCAAAAGTGTGGTTTTTGCAAAGTTGGAGGGGCCAAAAGTCTTAGCGAATATGTCGTGTCGCAAGAAGCTCATGGGCCTGTCCTTCCCTCGAGACCAAATTCCCTGTGCTTTTCTGTCTCCAGGGGCAGAAGTTTGGTTTTTGCGATGTAGAGGGGGGCAGAAGTGAATTCCAACCAAGTTATTGTATAGTTGAATATTGACAGCTGAAAATTCTTAGCGAAAATATATTGCCGCCTGAGCCCATGATTCTCTTTTCTTTCGAAACCAAATCCCTGTGCTTTTTTGCTTTCAAAGCAGAAGTTTGGTGCTTGCAAAGGAGGGGCCAAAAGTCTAAGCGAATATGTCCTGTCGCAAGAAGCTCATGGGCCCGTCCTTTCCTCGAGACCAAGAATTAGTGCATTGCGAGAACAGTAAATGCTAACACAGAGGGTAAGGTGGATGGAAAGCATTCCATACCATATACTTCGCATATTTTGTTTTCAAGGATTAATAGTATGGAATGCTCGATGACCACCCTTCTCTCATGCAGAGAGAAAGCGCTTGTGTGAGACGAACAGTTCTCAGTGAGATTCACATTTTCAAAAAATACAAAACTTCTCACAAAGAAGAAGCCATTCGAGCGATTCGCCCATCATTGGTGCAGCACCAGCGACACGATATCGCTCAATTCCAGCGATATCGCGAAGATAACGTTGGCGAAAGTATGCTCGCCCAAAAATAGCGCGCGATTCCAGTCGCTGCGCGATTTCCATGTCGGACATAAATTCCGAGTCCGCCGCGCCGGCGCGCTTAACTGTGGTCGCCCCGCGTTTGTGTTGGATTGACGCACCCCATACCGTATACCTACTTACCCCTCAAGAATGGCCCACCACGCAAAATGGATATCATTTTCGTGATCAGCAGGTCGAATAGCCCCCTAAGCGAAGTTTCAGCGAGAACCGTGATTTTCAATTTTTGAAGTGGAATAGCGCCCAAACATTTTAACCTCAACTTGATTGCTTGAAGACAAAGAAGGCAATGTCAGAAAATCCAACATTAAAAACTTCTATGATTAAAAGCACAAGAAGGCATGAAGAATGAGACAAAAAAGAATAAATCAATCATCCAAGGTTGCAATTGTGTGGAAAACTTCATGTCTGCCTAATTGTTTAGAAAAGTAGGACAAATCTCAAAGACTGCAAAATACACAACATTGCTGGATACTATCCCACTTAACAGATCTCAAAAATCAAGAACCACAATTTTGCTAAAAATTCGCCCAAGGAAGGGAAAGGGGGTATGCGACCCGCTGATCATAAAAATGATATTTATTTTGCATGGTGGGGCCTTTTTTGAGGGATTACGGTAGGCATAGGTATGAGGCGGAAATTTCAGAATTCGCTAAAACTTTGCGTAGAAAAAGGTTACTCAACATGCTGATCGGATGCCATGTATGTTCACGAACCCTTTTGTAGGGTTACGGTAGGATTATGGTTTAAAGTTAGAATCTCAATTCGTTAAAACTTTGCATAGGAGAATTACGCGACATGCTGATCACAAATATCACACTTTTTCCGCATAAAAAAAAGTCTCCCTGTATGACTGCAGTAAGTATATAATAGAAAGTCAAAACCGTCGATCTCCCTAAAACTTCATGCAGAGATGTTATCCAATGTGCCGATCAGAACATCGCGCTCATTTCACATAAAGCCACTTCGCGGATTTTTGGAATATTGATTAGAGTGAATGTCAGGAAACAGGCTTACTTAAACGCTGCAAACTACCATAGCTCCGCAGTATAGCGTTGTTGCAACGTGCAAGCCCGATATCCGTTATCAACATGCTTAAAACCCCTCTAAACAACGTTTTGAGCAAATTTGGTTTCACCTATCAACCGCACACCCACCGTAAATCGAATGGCGCTACCATACAAAATCAATATAATATTCATGTTCAGAGTGCTAGATAACCATTCCAGGCCAAATAAAACCCAGACTTAGATTTTTACCCTCCCCCCCCCCTTACCGTATACCCACGTAACCGCACAAAAAGACATTTTCGAGCGAGAAAAATGTGATATTCGTGATCAGCAGGTCGAATAATTCCCCTATGCAAAGTTATAACGAATTTTGAGATTTCAACTCCTACCGTATGCCTACCGTAATCCAAAAAAGAAGCCACCACGCAGATATCATTTTCATAATCAGCAGGTGGAATAACCCCGTAGACGAATACTGAAGAGCCGAGACGGAAAAACATGTGGAAGACGGATCAAAGAAGATGAAACAGATACTCAAAGTGAAATTAATAGTGTCTCATGTCTGCATGACAGCTTAAAAACAAGTCAGCCAAAATTTCCTGATATTTTGAAATCAAGAGGTGGGACACGAGAAGAAATAGGCTCACGTCGCAGGATTCAGAGTCCTGAGTGCTAACCGCTACACCACGGGACCTCCATGTCAAATTTACGAGTTAATTACTCTCGTAGCTTGATCCCTCTACCCTTAGTTTCTTTCCTATGCACTAACATAACAGTTCTGAACAGTTCTGACTAGATTCTTTTATCATTAAGACATAAATATAAATGTGGGGGAACATAATTGGGGAGGGGACCACCGTGCACCCGGGGAGTGCCAGCTCATCTGAAGTTGGTGGCACCGCCCAGTTGGCGGGGGACTGTCGGACTCTAATTAGTCTGCGTCTCGACACTTATGCAAAATTGCAGAACATTTTTTCCAGGGAACTATACGAAAAAGCATAATTAAGATGAAAACAAATTCTTCAGCAACGTAAAAAGTAAGATGAAAAATGCAATATCGAAATGATTCTGCTCAAAAGGTAAATCAAGAAGTGTGACACGAGAAGAAATACGTGAAGGACGACCGAAAAGAGAAAAACCCATGTTCAAGTTGTAATTCCTCCATCCATGGGTGCCCAATTGGCCAGAAACAAATACACCAAAATGAAGGAGCGATGCGAGATTGCAGAACACTTTTTTGCTATAAAGAACTATATTACGAAAAAGAATAGTTAAGATGGAACAGAACAAGTTTTTCAGTGCGTAAAAAAATGATGGAATATGTAATGCCGACATGATCCAACTTCAAAGCGGAGCGCTTTAAAGGCAGTGGCTCGGCAAATCCTAACCTGGTCAAATTTCTGCTTACCTGGGGTTATTCATTACGCTGATCCCAAAAATCCAATCTAGGGAGCTTGAAAACGGCGAAAACGAGCGTTTCTCGATGCCCTTTCCTTTGAAATTGGACGAGTGGAGGAGCAAGGCTGACGACGCTGAATCGTTGCGGGACCCAATGATTAAAGCATTGCGGCGGGCAGCCTGCAATGGTGAGAAGGAAATTGCCAACTCGTCCGGCGCGTGTAAGATTGGCTTGCGCGTGTAAGCTTAAGAGCAATTGCAATTTTCTCGGCAGAGAAGGCATGTTATGCAACCGGAATTGCACTGTTCCCATACTTGAGCGATAAGCAACCTACCGTTTCGAAATCGTGGGTTGTTGAGTTTTGCCGATCCACTGCCTTTAATTGTCGCAATAGCTACACTGAAGAACGAATCAAGAAGGACAACCATTATCAACCGCCTAAGAAACGTGTCGAAAAGTACAAAAATGAAATCCAAAATCAAAGAGAAAGGCACGCGACCATCCCAGCGTGTCGAAATACGCAATGATGACTAAATGAAGAATCGAAGCAAAGGGCAGCAGACATCCCACATGTCAAATTTCCCTACTGGAAAACAACAGACACGAAAACACTGTCGCAAACCAGAAAAACACCATCGAAGACGTACAGACAGCATCGACATGCTTATCCACCAACGTACAGACAAGTACACCATTCGGTTTTATATATATAGAAGGATAAGAATACCTTCAAAGTCTGCTAAAAATCAGTGCAAAAATGTGACGTTAATCATGCAATTAATTGCCAGCTCATGCTTGCTTCCTCATCTATGAGTGAAAACTGATCGAAGAAAGCGTTATCACTGGCACAAATGTCAACAGTAATGTTTATAGAAACTCAGACACTATTCTTCTTTGAGGAAGGCAAAAGATTCTGAATTTGAAAGTAATATTTCAATTGTACTAAGCATGAGCTGAAACCTAATCACATATGTGGACCGTGCAGCTTGAGGCTCGAGTATTTGGAACTGATTAGAATATTTCGCGAATCAAGATTTAGCTGTGCAAGGCGGACAGTATTAAAAGGATAGATGGTCACATTTTAGCAAACACCGAGGCCTCTGTCTTTTTAAAAGATTTCGCAAAAGCATTATGACTTGTCGATCCATGCTTACTAAAAACTTTGAACGTCTTCAATTTGGATGCGAAACTTGATTGACATATTAGTGCGCCATCTACTTGATAGCTTTTTGCTTTTTGCATAATGTAAAGTCCATACATGCAAGGGCAGCATGCTTAGCGTCTACGCCAGGGAGGGGATCGAAGCAGAAGACAGCTTCACTTTCGTGACCAGTTTGGATTTCATGCTGCCTTTAAACTATAGGTATTTTACTACCCTTCACTATAAACACATCCGAACGGAGCAAGTTGTAAAAGCCGCGTTCAGATTGTATGACCTTGATGATTCCCGGCGACCGTCTCTTCAAAATCATCTATTTTTTTCCTAAGTTGATAACACTCCAAAGTTGTCATATCTAACCCAACAGTGGTATAAGCATGTTCTTGATATAAACAAATAAGTTGTTGGAAATATGAGGTTTTCAAGAAACCTCGAGTTTCGTCTTGTGGTTCATCGAAATTTTCATTTCGATACTTCAGCTTTTCTTAATAAAAAATGAATGAAGAGAAAGCATAAAATTCACCTATCTAAGGTTTCAAAAGATGAAGCTTCTTTTCAGCAGCGATCCCCTTTCTGGCGCTGATGTTAATGCAGCCAAGTAACGAGTTAGATTTGGATGACGTTTTTTGATTTTTTTTGCTGCATTGGAAGCTGCAACATTGTCACTAATTGTTATGCCCCGTTAGGAGATGAGCAGAAAAATGGTCACACGCAAGCCCTAGGCAGTGTAACATTTGATTCAACTAGCTTGGCGGCTGAAAGGCGGGGCTTCGTGATCTAATTGAGGCAGCTCGCCCCCGCGACGCAGTCTGCTTCTCTCTCGCGCGCGTGCTCTCTGATCATTATCTCTTGATTAGGTCTCGAAGCCCCGCCTTCCAGCCGTTAAGCCAGTTGAAACAAAAGGCATAGCGTTGTGAAGAGACATATATTGTACTAAGTTGTTGCAAAAATAATGTCCGTTTTGCAAGTTTTCAATTTGGAAGGCTATAACTTCGTTCAGTCTCCATATTTTTGAATGATGTCAAGACCGTCAGAAACAGCAAACCTTTTTTAATTTAGCGCGCACCTGCACATACTGATATCGCAAACGGGAAGAAAACCATGGGTCAAAAAACTGAAAGTTTTTCTTTTGAAAACCTCGTCTTTAAGAGCTTACAATCCCTTCAAGTTTTGTTCTTATGGCTCGCAATCAGCTTATTTTGTGGCCGCAGGCCACGAGTTCACGTGCGTATAGAAAAGACTCCAAAGAAGGGGAAGTCTCCGAAAAGATAAGATAAAAATTCAAAAATGTTAACTTTTTTGAGCCTATTTGTTGTACGCTTGTGAGTGCCGAATTATGAAAATTTGGAATTCTTCGCGCACTAAATAGCTAACAAGGAGAGGATAAATTGTCGAATCCAACAATCCAGATGATACATATATCATCTTAAAGCGATTGAAACGCTGATAATCTAGAGTTTTTAGAGTTAACTGCGGAGCGGTTTTGTAGAAGGAGTTATGAGGGTGTTTCCTTCTGGGGTTGAGGCGTCCCTTAGATGTTGGCTCTTGTCTACGAGCACTATAAGAACACAAAATGGTGTCGGCTGGCATAGTGGTAAACAATTTGAACGAAGATTGCGATAAGGATCATAATGCTCATATTACTTTGGTTTTTTAACACTTCTAACTTCGATTAGCATCAAAAATTTTAGGCTTTACGGCTCCAAAGCTATTTAGAAGCTCAATTTTGAAATTAGGGTAAATTATCAAGCAAGTCACTTGCCACTAGGCCAGTTGCCACTCCCAGGTATAGGGAGACCTGCTGGAGGGCACCTCAACTCCAGAGGGAACCCCTAATAACTCCCTCTACAAAACCGTTCCGCAGCTAGAAACTATATATTTGGAATCAGCGTTTCAAGCGCTTTAAGACGTTATATGTCTCATCTGGTTTGGTGCTTTCGACTAGGTATCCTTTCCCTGTAAGTATCTCTTCAGATAGTGTAGTTAAGGCGTATCTCAAGCTTACAGAAATGAGCGAAGCTTTGGCGATTGCCTCAATTTTGAGAAATTTCTGACCCATAGAATGCCACAGCGAGTATCTATTTCGAGGCGTCAATTTCTCACTCCAGATATCTCCAACAATCTATGTAATCGCGCAGTAAGTAAACAATCTTCATCTAACACAACGGTAGAGCTGAGCGATATATCGTTTCTGGTCAGCTATCTGGTTTTGCTTCAGCATGCTTCAATAGACTCCATCGTGGTCTCATCAAACGCAGATCATCACCTTCTTGGGACGATTTTGCTTAATTCTTGGCTTTGGCCTTTCTAACAGTAGCGTCCATTCTTTCCTTTGCCTAATGTTGGCATAAGAATACCATTTCTCTTGCGAAGGTATTTCGCGACGTCGTTCCCTGACTCTTTCACTTGAGTACTGCGGCACTCAAGCGACGGTTTTGGAGGTGAAGTTCACCCATTGCGCCAATTCGCGGACAGTTTGTCTGCCATTTTCCCTAAAAAAGCCTTCAGCTGGTCGTCGTCGAATTCAGAAGGACGTTCAAAGCAAAAAGCGTTTCCGAGCTCAAAATTCCATGTTCAAATGTTTTATGCTACCTCTGAGCAGTTCCCCTGGTGATTTTTTTTACTCCATACACAATGCAGATCTCCACGAATCCCTAAGGCTGCTTCTCTAGCACGCAAGCCATTGAAAAGGTGGAATGGGGAAGATGTTAGAAAGCGCTTTTTGCTGCGTGGAAATTCTATGCTATACGGATAAAATGATAAAATTAACCAGTAAGCGAAGTTTGAGTTGGTAGATCTGTAGAGAAAAAAACTCGCAAACATATGAACACTTCGTACAAAGCTGAAGGTATGCTGAAAAATTTTTAAACCATAAAATGGGACTGAACTTATTACATAACCTGGTAGAAGACATGAGTATGACAAGAGATAATAAGAGAGCAACTGTAACGTCCAAGATTACTGCTCTTTTACAGCCTTGAAATTATTCAAGAATGGAACGACAATTTGACGCAGGTAACTCGCGAACTTTTAGCTCGGTTTTGAATGATTGCCGCATTATGTTGCATACTCTGAATTTTGAATAGGTTTGAAAATTACACCGCTGCAGAGAAGACTCTTTGACTTTTGACGCACCCAATAATTCTACTGTAATATTCACTGCATAAAGCTGCTTTTGAGAAATGTTTATTCTGCAAAGCTGCACTAGGCAACCTCTAAAAGGACCATCAAAGCTTCGCGCCGTGGCATTCCTCCTGGCATATCACCCAGTCCTTCTTACACTTTTTCATGCACTGAAAAAATGTTCGTATGAATTAAGATCATATGTATATGCATAAAGTTCTATGAGAGATTTTCTCACCTCGGTAAATGCTTTATCTGGTTTTCCTTCATTTTTGCCCTTTGGTTTGCCCTCTACGGAACAAGAGAACACGAGAACGCAGATCAAAAGTGAAACGATTAGCCATTTGTTCAGCAGCATGTTTACCCTGGCCTACAATAACACTGAAGCTCAAAACAACAGGTGAATGAATAAGAAAAATCGCAATTTAATTTCAAAGTTTTATCTTCAACATGGTTTGCTAATGTGCACGGGAGACCTTTGTGGGTTATGGCCTACCTTCCACATCCAGTCCTTGTCATAAGTTAAACACAATTCAAGATCCCGTCACTACAATTTCAGTACCATGATTCTGCCTTTTTTAGGGAGATGAGGATCTTTAAGCGCCCTAATTATGGATTATATATGCAATTTTTCCCAAAGATTAAGTCTCAAAAAAGCCTGGAAAATAGGTGGAAAATGTTGTCACAAAGTCGGCCACTATTTCTAGTTGATAGGCTCTTATCGAACCATCTACGCTCGGAGTCTTCTCGAGACCCTCCCGGCGCTCCGCAATTCTTAAGGAAAGAATCTCCCTCATGTATAATCCCTCTTCATAGAAATATTGCAAATGAGGATTCCTTCAGAGTCTGCTAATCAAAAATCAGTGCAAAAATGTGACGTTAAACATGCAGTTAATAGCTTATGCTTGCTTCCTCATCTATGAGTTGAACTGATCAAGGCAAGCGTTATCACTGGCACAAATGTCAACGATAATGTCTATAGAAACTCATGAACAATCCTCTTCTTTGAGGAAGGCACAAGATTTTGAATTTGAAAGTAATATTTCATGAGTACTAGGCATGAGCTGAAACCTAATCACATACGTGGAACGTGCAGCTTGAGGCTCGAGTATTTGAAAATGATTAGAACATTTTGCAAATCAAAATTACCCTAAAATCCGTCATATAAGATCGGCTCGCAGTAAAGACCGCCTCGCCGATAAGACCGCAAAAGTGCTCTCAGTTAAGTCCGCTTTCGTGACAGCCTCGCGCGCCTCGCGCGCCGCCAAGTCCCGCGGATAAGTCCGCCTTATTTTTTTCACATGAAAACAAGAAGGATGCGCAATTGCGCTGCCTTTTTTTCAGAATGAACCGAAGCAACAGATCTTTATTCAGGTAGCATTCCATGTTCATAACAAACATTCATGGCAACAACTTGACCAAAAGAACGACCATCATTATCGTTATTATCAGCAACAATCAAAGCGTCGAAATCCTCGTTCATGCCTTCTATTATTGATTCGTCATCGAGAGCCTTGGTGAAACTGTTCGCAATGGTTTCTTCGCCTCAGAGATAAGTTCTTTCTCTTCATAAAGCCTTTGCACCACATCGCCGATGCCCTGAAGTCCTGGTGGCCAGATTCCCGCGCTAGCTGCAATGCCTTTTCGCGAATGTCTTTGACAAGCACTGCTCGGCTTCCTTCTCGCGTCTGCACAATCCATGCATAGAGAGCTTCCTCTATTTCCTCCACCTTTGGCTTCCCATGACGGTTGGCGCGTCTCCTCAGTGGCATATCCTCCAGATTTTCTTTATCGGCCTTCCACCTTCTAACCAGACCATCAGAGACTTCGTAGCGAACAGCGGCAGCCGATGTTCCATGTTCCAAGGCATATTGCACCACGTTAAGCTTAAAAAGCGCGGTGTAGGACTTCCTTCTGATAGCCATTGAGATGCGAGACACCTGAAAAGCTTAAGTCAAAGCATGTGAGACTATGCTGGAAATATAGGGCCCCGCGTGATTGTGAACTTCGCTGAGTTACCGGTCATTGCACACTGGAATCACGCAGAGTCCTATAAATTTGCGCTGGTCATCGAAAGGTTTACTCTTTTATACAAGGAAAAGCAGGCGGCATCAAATTTGACTACACTATCTTTTGTCTTGGATGTACAGGCTTAATGAAACAACAATTGAGGAAAATAACAAGGAAGCCTAATGCTTTGCTAAGGTTGAGCATTCTCAGACTGTCACTCTTCCGTTCAAGAAAGCATTTGACAAAAGCCGTATGGCATGGGTCAACAGAGACTACATTCAGAACATGAAAACAATAGAGGAAGCAAAAGTGTAGGAGTCAGGTTCAAGGGTTGTAGCCTGTACGGGTTCGAGAGATGTAGTGAAAACATTGTCGCCTCCAAAACGATAAGATGAATGATAAGTTGAGATGATTGCAATGATGCAATGATGAAACCTATTATGATTCTTTTCATCGGCAGAAATCGCTCAATTTCATACAGGTGTCATATATAGGAAAAGAACTCACCTATCCAGCGTACGCGATGAAGAATCCGAGACGACCACCAAGTAGACTGTACGACTTGTCGAATCCTTGAGCTCTTTCTTTCAGGCGATATCGCGGCCTCGTTTAAATCTACACTGGCAAGCCACGCGAGCGGTCGCGCGCGTCTGCGCTCCTAGGTCGCGCTTGCTCATGCTCAGGACAGACGGACGTATCTGCGAGACGATTTAGGCGGACTTATCTGTGACACCCTTTGCGGCGTTTTTCCATCGATTTTCCTGCCAAAACTGCAGATAAGTCCGCTCTTATATGACGGATTTTAGGGTAGCCGTGCAAGGCAGTCAGTATTGAAAGGATAGATGGCCACACTTTAGCAAACACCGAGACCTCTGCCTTTTCAAAAGGTTTCGCAAATGCATTATGATTTGTCCATCCATGCTTACTAAAAGCTTTGAAGTTCGGATGAGAAGCTTGACTAAAACGTTAGTACGCCATCTTAATGGCTTTTTGCTTTTTGCATAATGTAAAGTCTATACATGCAAATAAGGGCCGCATGCATTAGCGTCCCCGCCAGGGAGGGGATTAGCTTAGAAGACAGCTTCACTTTCGTGAACTCCAGTTTGGATTTCATGCTGCCTTTTAAACTATAGGTATTCTACTACTCCACTATAAACCATCCAAACGGAGCAATAAGTGTACAAGCCGCGTTCAGATTGTATGACCCTGATGATTCTCGGCGGCCTTCTCTTCAAAATCATTTACCTTTTTCCGAAGTTGACAACACAACAAATTTGTGCATATCTAACCCAAAAGTGATAAGCATCTTTCTAATATAAACAAATGGGTTATTAGAAATATGAGATTTTCAAGAAAATTTTCACTACCTCATACTTCGGCTTTTCTTGACAAAAAATGAATGAATAGAAAGCATAGAATAGCGCCTAACTGAAGTTTCAGAACATGAATCCTCATTTTAGCAGCGATCCCCTCTCCGGCGGGGATTTTAATGCATGCATCCCTATCTTAAAGTCGCCTTGTCGCTTACAACCCACTATTTACTCTTTCACCTTTCTCCACCGCCACCTCAACCGAATCTCAAGGCTGCAATTATCATCACTCCGGGGATGAGAACGCACCCAGACCAGTGCTTAATAACTTAAAGCACTGGACGTTTCACGCTATTCTTTGTTCTCAATAAGCACTAATCCCCAGCAAACATCACGCTATTTTCAAATTTTCTAGACTTTTGCCTGCGAATTCCATGGGAGTTCAACAAGGGGATGATACTACAGGTTAACTAAAGTTATATGAAAACGAAGCTTGTGCAAGAAAATGGATAAAAAAGTGGTTTTAGTTGCTGTCAAAAATTATTTCTCCTTCTAAACTAGCAAAACAAAAAAGATACACAAAAACGAACAGAACTCTTGAAACAACTCAATACATTCAACCATTTCAATTCCAGAATTTCCTGTACGCATCATAGAGATGTAAACAGGGTTTCCTCCATAATCGGCCTTTTGTAAAGCTAAGTGTTACTGCCGTTTCTGACAGTTTCTGGTCCGTTAGGTCGAAGTGCCCTTTTCACACAATACTGATACGACTACAAGGAGCATCGAACGCTAAGAAATCTATCTTCGTTACTGCCGAGCACCTCTGGAAGCGTTTTTTGAGTTTTAAAACTGAATGCCCAATTAAAACATTCGTCAGAATTGGTCAAATTATCCAATGTTGATTATCGGAGCACCACTCATACTTAATACTGCTCTGTTTCAGCGCTGAAAATGCCATGAAAGTTGATTCTAGCTAGACTATGCGTCATTATGCACCAAGAAAATATTCGTAACCCGGCATGCAGAGACGTTCGGTCGTTTAATGCTCTTCAAAGTGGTACAAGGCTCGTTTGGAAGGCCACTTCGACTAATCGGACCTCTTTTGTGAGGTAATTTCTAGACACTTCTAATGAATTTCATATAAGTAGTATTTTATAGCATTTCTCAGAATAACTGAGTACTCTGCTCAATTAAGGTTTATCTTAATCAAATGATGGTGCCGATTTCTGGATGCAATACCGGTTGTAAACTGTGAAAGAAATCACCGCACTTCGTCGGAGTTCGCAAAACTTTAGTTGCATCGGCGGGCTCAGCATGAGGTGGCTTTTTCAATTTTTCAAAAACGAAATCCTTCGCCACAAAAATACGACGTCACCTATGGCGCGACCATGAATAGATCAAAACGAATAACGAAAAATAATGGAAATATAACATGAAACCAACATTGAACAGACACAAAAGAACTAAAGATGTTTTTATTCTCCGATTTGGCGGCATGCTGTGTCCTGCGCGCAAACTTGCGCGCTTGGAGCAGGCTTGCCACCGCCGTACAAAATATATGGAGGGCTGTAGTTAGGGGAGTTTAGAAAGAATCAAGACTCATTTGTAGGATTTCTGATGTAGAACAAGTCTATGTTAAACATGTGAGAAAATAATGTGAAGGAAACAAAATTAATTTTTCTTGTCACAGCCACCTAACTCCGAAAAACTTTGCCACGTCTTCACTTCACATAATTTTTCATAATTTTTCATGCCTAGTCCTTACTCCCTATTGTCCATCTACACACCAATTTTGGTGTCATTTCATTTTCTTTTCGTTGTAAACATCTTTTGTTTTCGGGGTAGGTTTGAATTCGCGCGCTAAACCGGCGAACCTGTTGAAACAGGAAATTTTTGGTTTTCGCAGGAATGGGATTGATAAGGCAGGAATGACAGTTCCTCTACAGAAGCTGAGAGCTGACATAAAGGGAGAAGGCCATTGTGTGTGGGGGGAGGGGTGGGGGGGGACTAGATTTCGGGTTAAACGGTATACCCTTGCTTTCTATTCCAGAATGATTTCCAGCTTGACCCGCAAGCCACCTGTGCCGAGCCTTGAGTGGAGGAATTTCGAATCCAAAAACACCATCCAACTTAGCTCGATGAGATGCATCTTTTGATACGTAGAGGTTTAAACACAACTGTCGGTCAAATTGCAAGGATCCTTCCAGATTATTGCTCACCGTAACTCAGAGTGTTAAATTGCACAACAAGCTATTTGGACTACTACCCTACCCACAGATTAAGAGATGTTTCTCGTGGAGCTGAGTTGAATGGTGCCTTCAAATTAAGAATTTGTCCACTCCGAAGCAAGATATAGCGATGCAACCAAAGTTTGTAAACTCCAGCAGTGTGCGGTGATTTTCACAAATTACGAGCGATATTATAGACACAGTCAAATTCTCTAGATTCTAAATTCTAACTACTGTTGAAAATTGAATCTTGAAAGCATTGGATTCAAGATGGGGTTCGGAGTTATACCAGGTTAGCACTGCTGATTTGCATAGGAAAAATCAGTTCAAGCCGGAGTTTGCACCTTTGCTGACAACTTCTGCGCTGGTACATGCGCGGACCAAGCAAGGTAACCTTTGATTCAACTGGCTTGAGGCTGGAAGGCGCGGATTTGTGACCTACAATACCGCTCATAATTCGTCAAAAAAGTCGCCGGACTGCGGCGCACTCCGCCACACTCCGCCACAGTGCGCCGGAATGTGGCAAATGCGCCGGAGTGCGGCAGAGTGCGCCACACTCCGCCGCAGTGCGCCGGAATGATGTCAATTTAGCCATATCTCGCTTCAGAATGGACGAATTCTGAATCCGAGGACACCGTTCGATTCAGCTCGACGAGACACATCATTATATATATGAAGCTGAACGTCTGTTTGTCTGTTTGTCTGTACGTATGTTCCGAATAGAAAAATCCATTTCTGAACCGATCCGGACCAAACTTGGCACACATACCTTCGGGCCCCGGCGGGTATCATAGGCTACTTTTCGTCATCGATCGATATCGATTTTATCGATCTTTATCGATTTTTTTGCAGAGTTCACCTACGGGGCTGGGAGTTTGCATAGGGGGGTAATCGAGCATGGGGATTCCGAATACACTATTAGTTTTCACGATTATCGATTACTTTTATCGATTTTATCGATTTTTTTGCAAAGTTCGAGCTAGGGCTGGGAGTTTGCACAGGGGGTAATCGAGCATGGGGATTCCGAATACAATATTAGTTTTCAGAATTATCGATTGTTATTTTGGTTAAATTCAGTGTGCTGATAACAGTATTACCATTGATCTGTCGCTGATGACACATAGACAGTATACTATAGGAGTATGGTAGAGAGCCACTCTGATCGAATTTGTTCTAAGATCTGCTCAAGATCACAATACCGCGCACAGAATGTCAAAAATTCCTTGAACTTCGCGGTTCCGGGATTTCCGCTAAAGTGCGCGATAATTTGGGAAGTTCGCGACATTTCAGGATCCGCGGAACCATGCGAATCACGCAGAGTACGCAACGCCATAACGTCCTTCGGAATGAATATATTCCGAATCCAGAAGCAGCATTGTGTTCAGATCGTCGAGGCAAATATTTTGATATACAGTATGCTCTCGATATTCCCAGTTTTTTCGAATTTTTTTTGTGGAGGTCTTTTCGCAGAGATGTAACGCAGCGTCTGTGTAACATAAAAGATTCCAGTAAGCACTGTTCGATAGTGCTGTCCTTGTAGGTTGTCGTGCGTTCAAGAGTAGCTGCAAATTGTCTCCCAAAAGAGATAGAAGCGTTGGTGAATTTTGGAAAAATCACGCGTTTCTAAATTCTACTCGCCGTAACTTCCTTCGGAATGAACATATTCTGAATCCGAAGAAAGCTTTGTGCTCAGTTCATCAAGGCAAGTCTTTCGATGTACGGCATATCCTTGATATTCCGATTTCAATATTCTCAAATCTTTCTGTAAACGTCTTTTCTTGAAGGTGTAAAGCAGCGCGCATTGCCCCTAGTAGACTCCAGTAAGGACCTTTCGATAGTACTTCTTCCGTAGATTACGAAGCGCTAAAAAGTAGTCACAGGCATCTTTCCATAGGAGTTAGGAGGGCTGGTTCTGGAAAAATTATGTCGTTCTAAACTTTTCTCAACGTAACTCTAAAATATGAAGCTCTCTTGCTAAGCAGGTGTGATTTTCGTCAGCAGGTCGGATAACCCTTATAAGCAAGTTTTCCAAGATGTTCGACAAATTTCATTTTTTCTCGTTTTACGCTCTGAAGCTGGCCGATGGATTTTGGTCAAAATGTTCATGCTTTTAAATTGTAAGGAAACTTCGCTTATAGAGGTTTTCGAACACGCTCTCTACGAAAATCGTGGTCTTTGAGGATTACAGGGTTTTCTTGGAGAGATACGGTGAGGTGACTGTAACTGCATCACAAAAGCCCGTAACTTCGCCTCCACCTCTCACGTGTCTGTCAAAGAACCTGCCTGCTTGCTTTACTATTCAAAGTTACTAGGAGATGTGCTATCGAATGGCGCAAGACTCAGGCTCCAGTCTATAAAATTCGCCGAGTTACGAGTCTATGAAAACACGTTCTCATGAATTTTGCTCAAAATGTAAAGATCGCAAATTTCGTCGAAATTCCACCATGAGTGCTTGTACAACACGCTGATCAAATATTTTCACATTCTTAATGGATCTTTTTGTGAGATTTGGTGATTTGAGCTCTAGCCACAAAACAGCTTTGATATCAATTGCTGAAGCACGCGCAAGCACCATATTCAATACAGTGGAATTATTGAGCGAAGCGAACATAATAACCGCAATGCGAGTGTCATACAAGCACTCACGGTGGAATTTCGACGAAATTTGCGATCTTTACATTTTGAGCAAAATTCATGAGAACGTGTTTTCATAGGCTCGTAACTCAGCGAATTTTATAGACTGGAGCCTGAGTCATGCGCCATTCGATAGCACATCTCCTAGTGACTTTGACTAGTGAAGCAAGCAGGCAGGTTCTTTGACAGACACGTGAGAGGTGGAGGCGAAGTTACGAGCTTTCGTGATGCAGTTACAGTCACCTCCCGTCAGGGCCCAGCACAGATCGTCTGAAAGCAGGCTGGACTTCGTTTTTGGAGCAAAAAGCAAAGGAGGTATCGTTTTTGACGAGTCGGAGCCGAGCACCAAGAATAAGCGCCATTTAGTCGAACACAAGCTTTTCGGATAGGTTATCACACGATTGATGTGCTCTATCGTGTTGACGAAAAGTGCACGCGATTTGAAAGCAAGGCCAAAATAAACAAATTGCTTGTTTACAGCGCACACAGAAGCATATGACACCAAAACTGAACTGTATGTATAGAAAATTATTTGCGAAAGGATTATGTAAAAAGATTTGAAAACTTATGTGAAGTAATACCTTTTCCAAAATTAGATCGTCTCCAGACGGCCACCAGACGATCTGAGATCGTCTGGAGCATATATTTCTGTTACGTCACACAAGTTTTTGATTTTTCTATCATGGACGGATTCTCCAGTCAAAAAACTATTTCTAAGCATGAAAACATTTTTACATCGCTGCTTTTCCTCTGTCTTTTGCCTTGATTTTATCATATATCGCTTTGTTGAATACCGCGCTCCAATGCCAAACTCTCGTGCATGCGTAGTATTTGGCTCCAATCTGGATTTTCACTATTATCTCACGTTTTTTCTTTCAGACTAGTAAATGTTTCTTGTTTTCATCTGCTTCTAAGTAGGTAGGTCAAAGGTGACTCCGTAAAACTTCCGAAAGTCAGGGGAGACTTCGTTTTTAGAAACCCTAGACCGACTCGTGCCGGGCCCTGCTCACCGTATCTCTCCAAGAAGACCCTGTAATCCTCAAAGACCACGATTTTCGTAAAGAGCGTGTTCGAAAACCTCTATAAGCGAAGTTTCCTTACAATTTAAGAGCATGAACATTTTGACCAAAATCCATCGGCCAGCTTCAGAGCGTAAAACGAGAAAAAATGAAATTACTCGAACATCTTGGAAAACTTGCTTATAAGGGTTATTCGACCTGCTGATTACGAAAATCACACCTGCTTAGCAAGAGAGCTTCATATTTTAGAGTTACGTTGAGAAAAGTTTAGAACGACATGATTTTTCCAGAATTCACCAGCCCTTCTAACTCTTTTGGAAAGATGCCTGTAACTACTTTTTAGCGCTTCGTAATCTACAGAAAAAGTACTATCGAAAGGTCCCTGCTGGAGTCTACTAGGGGCAATGCGCGCTGCCGCTGCTTTACACCTTCACGAAAAGACGTTTACAGAAAGATTTGAGAATATTGAAATCGGAATATCAAGGATATGCTGTACACCGAAAGACTTGCCTTGATGAACTGAGCACAAAGCTTTCTTCGGATTCAGAATATGTTCATTCCGAAGGAAGTTACGGCGAGTAGAATTTAGAAACGCGTAATTTTTCCAAAATTCACCAACGCTTCTATCTCTTTTGGGAGACAGTCTGCAGCTACTCTTAAACGCACGACAACCTACAAGGACAGCACTATCGAACAGTGCTTACTGGAATCTTTTATGTTACACAGACGCTGCGTTACCTCCTTGCGAAAAGACCTCCACAGAAAAAATTCGAAAAAACTGGAAATGGAATATCGCATACTGTATACCAAAATATTTGCCTCGACGATCTGAACACAATGCTGCTTCTGGATTCGGAATATATTCATTCCGAAGGACGTTATGGCGTTGCGTACTCTGCGTGATTCGCATGGTTCCGCGGATCCTGAAATGTCGCGAACTTCCCAAATTATCGCGCACTTTGGAGGAAATCCCGGAACCGCGAAGTTCAAGGAAATTTTGACATTCTGTGCGCGGTATTGTGATCTTGAGCAGATCTTAGAACAAATTCGATCAGAGTGGCTCTCTACCATACTCCTATAGTATACTGTCTATGTGTCATCAGCGACAGATCAATGGTAATACTGTTATCAGCACACTGAATTTAACCAAAATAACAATCGATAATTCTGAAAACTAATATTGTATTCGGAATCCCCATGCTCGAATACCCCCTGTGCAAACTCCCAGCCCTAGCTCGAACTTTGCAAAAAAATCGATAAAATCGATAAAAGTAATCGATAATCGTGAAAACTAATAGTGTATTCGGAATCCCCATGCTCGATTACCCCCCTATGCAAACTCCCAGCCCCGTAGGTGAACTCTGCAAAAAAATCGATAAAGGTCGATAAAATTGATATCGATCGATAACGAAAAGTAGCCTATGATACCCGCCGGGGCCCGAAGTGTATGTGTGCCAAGTTTGGTCCGGATCGGTTCAGAAATGGATTTTTCTATTCGGAACATACGTACAGACAAACAGACAAACAGACGTTCAGCTTCATATATATAATGATGCGTCTCGTCGAGCTGAACCGAACGGTGTCCTCGGATTCAGAATTCGTCCATTCTGAAGCGAGATATGGCTAAATTGACGATCATTCCGGCGCACTGCGGCGGAGTGTGGCGCACTCTGCCGCACTCCGGCGCACTCTGCCGCACTCCGGCGCACTGTGGCGGAGTGTGGCGGAGTGCGCCGCAGTTCGGTGACTTTTTTGACGAATTATGAGCGGTATTGTAGTTAAGGCCGCTCGCGCCAGCGACGCTGTCTGCGTCTCCGTCGCGCGCATGTTCTGTGATCATAACCTGGCCTTAATTAGGTCACGAAGCCCCGCCTTTCAGCCGCCAAGCCAGTCGAATCAAGGGGTAAGTGGGGTGATCAAGAGCGAGTTTTTTGGCCTTATTGTTAGAAGCGTGACCACATTATTTGATTAATTGTGATTGCTTCCGAGCCTAGAATAATTATAGGTTAAGACAAGAACATTCAAAATCATTCATGCCCATGTTTTGCATGGCCAACAATTGGATCTCATGCGCAATGTGTGTGTTGTGTAATCACTCGTATAAAGTCAAGTTTTATTTTATTGTACAAACTTGGACTGGGTGTAATCAGAAGTGCAGTAAAGCAAAGTTGTATAAGTTTCTAAAAGTTCCCACTCACTTTCTCTTAGCGCCTGCGCAAAATTATTAACACCCTCTTAGATGGGCCCAAATTCGGTGTTCAGACAGATGCCACGAAAATAGAATCCATTATTTTGAAAACAATTCCAGAAACCATAGCATCTTTTTCAAAACTTTTAGTATATCTTATTGAAAGGGTGACTACGTTCTGATATGCCCTTTTGTTGGCGGAAGAAACTGTATGAGACTCTTTTTAGCAGTTTCTCAGCTTGGTAGCCTGAATCTCCTAACAAGGTCAGACAAAAGCTTAAAACTTTCATACTATCTTTTTGCTATTTCTGTTTGTCTCTAGGAAGATAATACCAATCTTTCTTACAGAAGGAGTACAGATCCGTCATATTGCGAATGCAGTTGTATCAAAAATTTTCCTCAATCGACGATCACATGAAGATGATGGAGCTGGAAAGATCAGCTGGCCTTCACTTTAGGTATAGTGTGGACCCCGGTTAGTTTCCACAGGTATTTCCGCGGCGCAAACGCAGCGCGTGCCACTTTTTGATGCTTCTTACTTCACTCATGAGCAGTAGAGCATATCTAAACACACATCGGGGAAAAATGAAAAGTGGAAAACTCTAGGTTCATTTCGAAACCTAAGCAAGAAAAAACGCACGCAACCTCCATTAGTACCTGAAATTCAATCAATGGATGCAAATTCCGAACTTGTACTGATGGATAAGCGGTAATAAATATACGAAAAGCAGAAAAAGAACTACAGCGTTCTTAAAATGTTTTTCTTCCTAGACGTAAACACTAAAATGGTAACAAATTTGGAAAAAGTGGACATTTTGTAAGCAAATCCCTACCGGCTTCTCGAACGCTCAATTTTGACTTGAGGCATTGTCTAAACTTTACAAGTCAAGCCGAAAGGGACTCTCACATACGAGAAACTCTTAAAGGAATATCCGCTTAAAATTTGCTCGAATCCCAATTTCTCAGAGAAAAAAGGAAGAGCACAATACTACTCAAGACTGAAGCTCTCAGAACTTTTAAGGCACGTGAAACCTCGTCACCGGCTATGCAAATTGCTTATACCTGAAATAGGGAATGTATTACAACAAAAACAAGAAAATAAAAGAAAAGCGAGGAATTTTATCAGAAGCTGGGACAGGAGGCGCACTGAAGGCATGGAGCGGATGCGTCGCGCAGGTACCTGTCGGATATGCCACAAATTTCTGAGACTTCAATGAAATCATCTCGATGAATAAAACATGATTTTATGATAGTAGCTGGTGCTACAGCTATTGTGTAGTTATCAGTTTGGTTGTATAAAGTGAGTTTTAAGCTCTTTTGATGCAACTTTGAGCCTCAAAGCTAAATTTCCTGCCAATCGTCTACATACTTGATGACCTCTGATATACTCGTTTTTTGTGCTAATATTTATAACTCCTTTACAAAATGTTGGTATGACAAATGTAGTTTACAAATACCGTATTTTCGCTCTATTAAGAGTTAATGTTTTTTTATTCTAACAAATCTAAAAAAGTTTGTTTTTGGACCCTCACGCAGGTCCTGTAGCCTGAAGATATAAAAATACTTCGAGCATTGTACGATGCAGAACTTTTTTTTCTTTTTTCTCCCTCTTTTTAGCAGCTTTGTTCTCAACAGTAAATATTTGTCATGTAACCAGTGCTTGGATAACCACTGAAACTTATAATCCTTCTTTTTGCCTAGTTCAACATTTGCTCATTTCCAGAATTCTCATCTGAGACTTTCAGAGAAACTTCTTCTGAAAATAGGGCAAACCTATTTTGGAGTCAAACAAGTTTTTTTCAAGCTGGCTTTTCTAGTTCTTTCTATACATTACGTCGTTCCGAAAATACTCTCGCTTTTTTACGGCAGCCTCAATCTGCAGAACAACGATTTACAGAAGATTCGGAAGCATTCGATGCATCCTCTTATCCCCTTTCAGATGGTTATGTTTTTATTGCGGTAAGTGAAACAGCTCCTGGAAAAAAATTACCGAAGTCAGAAAACTATGCTTTTTGTCATGGTCAAATTTCGCTTTTTCTAAATAATCATACTGATTTCAGGAAGATGCAAGTGATTGATGTATAGAGCAAACCTTACAGGATACAACGCTATTATTTTCTCCCCATAATTTGTCATAGTTTCTTGATAGACTGAATAACATCACCGAACTTAGCAGGTCTTTCTCAGATGCAATTGCGTCAAAACGTCAGAAGGTCATCAAAATTTGAAACCACCTCAGTTGTATTACGATTTAACACCTATTTTAAGGGGCGAATGAGCGTGCAAGAAAAATTAAAGGATCTTAAATTATCAGGCACAGTCTGCAACGCCTTCAACATATGAATAATGTTGATTTTATCTCGAAAATTTTAATCAAAAGCAAAGAACATTTTTTGAAAAGAAGAAAAAGTGCTGCCTCAAATAACACGTTGCTAGCTGTTGCTAGCTGGTGAACGTTCGCTAGAGGTTTGAGTCGACCAAACCTGGAATTTCTTAGCATAAAAAAACCCCTTGAAAAGCAAGCTATGCAACCGAAACATATATATTTTCTATCCTGTAGGGTTTGCTCTATTTACTTGGACTTCTTCAAGGGAACAGTACGAATATTGCAAAATTTGCGAAACTTGAACTTGGCAAAAAGTGTGTGTTAATATTGGATCACAGCTCCGCAGCTATCCACTTGGCCATCCGCCCACACATGTACCTGTTTGGCGTCGCAAACATGCAGTGAACCGTGGTTATCCTGGGAAAATCATTGCTCATAAGTTTTCCAGAGGATCATTAAGCAGCTAAGGAACGTGGATTTGCTGTAAGTGCTCCAGGAGAAGCATAATGATATGCATTACGTGCGAAATTCCCACTTCGAGAGAGGGTCCATCCCTTGTCAGAAAAGCAGTCACTTGAGCGGGTCTGACGAACCGCCAAGTGATTGAGATTTAACGCGCAAATCCAAGATTCGAGATTCGCTAGTGACATGGTTTTTGCTGCACTGCCGGGCAATTTTTGATAGCGGACAATGACGGTGAAAAATAGGCTGAACAGCATTTTCATCGGTCGCCCGATTCGGCTTAAAAGCGACCGATGAAAAAAGTTGCCGAAACTCTAATAGAAAGATAAAGGTAAGAGTACTTAAGAACCCGAGCCTAATTAGCCCGACTCGGAGAGTGTCTGCAGGATACAGTCATGCTCGCCATCTCCATTGCTCCCTAGGACATGGCGACAATTTAAGCCCCGCCCTCTTAGGGCCTGTTTTGGAACCTGGCCAAGGAATGCTGAAGATCGCAAATGAAGTTCAGGTCACTGAAACTAGGTCTCAGCCAAAAACTTTCAAAATGGTCGTACGAAGGTAACATTAGGTTTAAACGGAAGAGGAAGACCGTGCCGTCTTCATATCGCATCTGTTGATTGAAACTGATGGAATTCAACAATTTTTTGTTCAAAAATTTCTTTGAGTTCAAGCAGACAAAACAGTGAGGACTTATCCAAGAGACTGTGAAGCTTTTCAGAAAAATTAATTGGGTGCCAAATCCGGGCAAAAGACTAGAAAATCATTCAAGAAATGACAGTTCAAAAACTTCTCAACATGATGTTTATTTACATGGTAAAATACGGGTAAAAACATTCAGAAAATAACATTCAGTAACCATAACTATAAGAGTTGCCTGAAAAGAAATATATGGAAATAAAAGTTGAAATTATCGATAGTAACGTTAAATGTTTTCATACTTTACGCTACATTTTATATATTAGGCTGGAAACTAAGTTTTGCAACTACTTTCATAACTCTCTTTAGATCTGGCGCAATCAAATTTTGGCATTATATCAAGTGTAATGTGAGCTACAAACCCCATAAACCGTTTGAATTTTAAAAACGAATTTGAAAAATTTCAGGCATTTTTCAAAAACTAATGAATTTTGAGGATTTTTGGGGTTATGAGCCAAAATGAAGCCGTTAGCAGCCTAGACCACGCGCAATGATCCGGAATCGTGTATAAATTGTTGCTAGAGGTTGACTCATTCGGCTCACGAAAAAGGAAATAAAATTTAGAGGCAAGTCGAAATTTGGCGCCCTCACAAATGCGAACAAGTCGCTGTACGCAAGGCTGCTGGGGACAACTGTCAATGACTAAGGAGTCAAAACCACAAAATTCCCCGAACCTTTACACATTGAGGTTCTTTGACCTGCTGAACACGAATATTATATTCATTTGTTAAATCAACGCCTCTCTCCTTGTTTAGGGTGAGACCCCATATCGTACATCTACAGTAATCTTACAAAAAAGCCCTTAGCACGCAATTTAGTGTCGTTTTCGTGATCAGCATGTCGGATAACCCCCTTATGCAAAGTTTCAGCCGTATCTGTTGAATTTTATAATTTTTCCCTTCATACCATATACCTACCGTAATCCTCACTGCGACGTCAGAATTTGGTAGAACAGCAGCTGCGCTTGTAGCTTACGTGGTAGCCAAACCAGTGGCAAAATTTGAGTGCGCCATGTTGATTGAGAGGAAAGTTATCGAATGAGTTGCAAAACTTAGTTTTCAACCTAATATTTCTGATAAGTTTCTAAACTGTCATTTTTTGAATGGTTTTCTAGTCTTTCGCCCTAGTTTAGCACTTGAGAAGTTTCTTAGCTCTCATTTCTCAAATGATCTCCTACTTTTTTGCCCTTTGAATGAAAATGGCATTCAAATACAGTATTTTTGAAATCTTCAAAATTTCCTAAATATTTTCCCAGTGTTTTTTCTGAATTTCACACTCAAACAAACATTTGAACAAAAAATGTTGTGTTTCACCAGTTTCAAGCACTAGATACGTTGTGATGACAGAACGGTTTCTCTTCTTTGTTTGAACCTAATTTCATCTTCGTACGATCATAAAGGTTTTTGGCTAAGAGCCAGTTCCAGTGACCTGAAGTTTAATTGCGATTATCAGCATTCCTTGGCCAGGTTCCAAAACAGGTTCTCGCGAGGCGTTGATTGTCGCCGTGTCCTAGGAAGCAATCGGAGATAGCGAGCATGACTGTATCCTGCAGGCACTCCCCGAATCGAGCAAATTAGGCTCGGGTTTCTGAGTTCCGTTCCCTATAAAATAAGCTTCTTCCAGTTTCAAGCGGTTTTTCTGAAGAAAAAAAAACAAGCACTATCTATAAGAAAGTTCTCGCCGCAGTTAGCTGTTCATTGATCCCCTCCCATTTATGCCCCCGAACTTGTACGGTTTCGCGAGTTTTGCACCGCAACAATACTTCATCTAAACCTGTAGGTTAACCTTGAACAACATACGGGGTTTTGTCTGATACCCTACGTTTGCACACTATTTTCCTTGATTTGACCTATTAGGTCGTGCAAAGTTCTGTCCCATTTTTTCTTTCGATATTTTGTCAATAAGAATTTCCCTATCTGGAATAAAGTGGATGTGCTTTTGAAACCTCTAAGTCTACTGTGCAAAGTAGGATGCTTCATACCCCGGCTCAGCAAGATATTGAAAACGATTATTGGCATCAGAAGAAAAAATCCAAAGAGGCAAAAAATTGATTTTCGACATTTTTTTCCTCTCCAAATTTCTTTAGTTTTCCATTGGAAATTTTCATTCCAAACTTGACAACAAACAGAACAACCTATTAGACTCTTATGGTTGTAATGGCATTATTTGTGCATGTTCCCTTCCTAGCGACTTTTTAGTGCCATTTTTTTGAAAGTCGGCAAAGCAAAAATTTGCTTGCGGCTATGTTCGTTGTCGCGGCTCGCGATCGACCGCTCCTCACAGCATGTGGCCGGGAGCACCGTGTTGCCGCGCAGTTCGGTCGTGGGCACGGTCGCCGCGCCTTGTGGCGGCTACCTTGTTCGCTTCCGGACCACCACGTAGGCGCGCCCCCAGCCACCGCTATAAATAGCGCGTACGCGCTTCATTACGGCTCTTCTCCTTCGCCTTATAACTATTGTCGAGCCGTCGTATTATTGATTGATTGGGTTTTCCACGATATCGGCGTTGTGCCTACGTCCCCGTGCCTTGCGCGTAGATGTGTGGATCGACGTTGGAGTGTGTTCGGATGGACGCGCAAGGATAGAATTCTAGGACGACGAACATCTGAAAGCGCCAGGACGCGCAGGACTTGTTGGGAGCTTGGTTTGACGTCGTTGGGTAACATCACGGGGTTAGTGTTTGCCGTGCCGTCGCTGCTGCCTTGCGGCTAGCGCGGCCGGCCTGTGGGTAGCTCCCTTGGAAGTCGGGAGTGTGTGAGAGTGTGCTAGTGAGAGAGTGTGAGTGAGTGTGGTCCATCGGTAGCCCGGGGCAGAGCTTAACTCTCCCCGTGGTAAGTTTTTCCTTTGTGCTTATTTATGTATTGTGTATTTTATGTAGTTTAGTAAATTTGTGTATATCTAATATTTGTGTATATTTGGGTAGGCGTAACGCGCCGGTATGGGCTTTGAGCTCACCCGTATCTGCGGGAACACCTTTAGGGTCGGGAACTAGGGTGTAGGGCAGACGGGCACCCCTCGGAAATGGCGCTGGGCCCACCGAGCGGCAACATTCGTCGCCTTGCCTACCTAAGTTGCGTGTCCCCCAAACATTGAATTTCTGGGTAACTAGTTTATGAAATCGATGATTTTATAGCCAAAGACGATCCTTACTGCTTTTTCTGGATTATCCGTCTACCGTCCCCTCTCAAAACTGCCTTCAGATGCTCAACGTCAACATTGAAAAGACGTTAAGAAGAAGACTTTTTCTGAGTTTAAAGAAAAATTTTTTGGAACTTTTCCACACTTTTGAGCCCCAGCAGAAGCTATAGCGTTCTTTCCTTACGCTGAAGATTTTTCGAGCTGTTTTGTAAGCATTCTGACCTGCACGGGGGTGACTCAAATTAGTTGTCAAAATGGACTTCTTTCCACTTTGGTTTTTCAAACTTGATGCTGTGAGACTTTTTAAATTCCTTTGATGAAGGAAACTGAAGTGAAGGTTTTGGTAGGGCAGACTTAGAGCTTACAAATGTATATATACATTTTGCGAAACACCGTGCAAAATACTACGAAAAAATCGAAAGAGAAAATGGGACAGAACTTATTACACAACCTAATAGAATCTACCTTGAACTCAATGACATCACCGTAGCACTTGATCGGACTCTATTCTAACTATTCAAGTGACCAGAACTAGAAGTGGAACTTGAATTTAAGTTTAAAACTTTTTCTGATCTAATCAGCTTAGTTTAGCTGAGCCGAAGGGGGGTTCATTACGTCCTACAGTTTAGACGCATGCAGAGAAAACGCTGCTTTTACGCTCTATGATTCCCGAGTAGCGCAGAAAAAACAAGAAGCTTCAAATGACTGCGATTATGTTTGTTGTAATCGTAGATCATAGTTACAGTAAGCTGATCATGTTTTACTCCTTTTTCGCTGTTTCAATGTTGACCATCAAAAAGATGCTGTGAATGGCGAAAGCAAGCAGCGAAGGAAAGGCAAACCGTGTTTCAACACTAAGCCAAAGTTTTCGCTTTATCTAGAGTCACATTTCTGTAAAAATATGACTCTAGCTAAAACGTGCAAACCAGCTTCACCTGGAGTCATACAGTCGAGTAGGTTTTCCGTTTAATATAGTGTGCTCGCACTGCAAGCATGCGGTAAAATTTGCGCGTGAATAAGTAGCTACGTCTGTGACGCCGGCCAAATGTCGGCATTATTGGCGTGGCTATTTTTTCACGCGCATATTTTACCGCATTTACCTACAGTGCAAGCACACTATAGCGAAAGATCTACTCAACTGTAATGCAAAAGTTCAGATTTCCTTAGTCTTTTGAAAACAGGCACCTGCATGCTGAGCAACTAATATTCTCTCTCCAATCTCGCATTCAACAATCAAAATTGTATGTATTATACCTTGAACAGCGCAATCAAATAAAAAATATCGTGCTAACCTGAAATCGTTACATTGAGAGAAAGACCATAATGTCGATCTAAGTCCCTGTAAAATCAGCCTTTTCGGGTTGATCTAGCTGGAATATATCACAAACCTGGAGACGTGTTTACTGCTATTCAGATCTATGAAAGCGCTTGACAATGGAATCAGTACAACCAGAAAGGCTTTCAATAAACGCATTTTCAAAGCTTTTATCATTTGCATGATTGTATGTAAGCAACGACTCAATTATGAGGTCATCCAAGCACATTGAGATGGTGGTGAAATTTGGTAGACAGTATCGCCTGTTAGCCGATATTTTAAGAGTGCTTAAAATCAATTTCAGGCACTCACTAAAAAATTGATTTATGAAAGCAATGGTAGGAGTGATGCAATGGAAGACGCGGTATGCTCTTTTCTTGACACGACATTAAAACGCTGCCGTAAAACTCTTCGTTATTATTTGAGCCTTATTCTTTATTAAGTTGGTGGTAGATTATTTTTGTCGTAGTTAAAAGACTTTTAGAGACATCACAGTGATTACCTATGAATTATGGTCAAATTTGAAAGAGTAAACGAAGAAAATGGAAAGTTGATCTTTTTTGCAAAATTTTTCCATGGACGAATTGTTGCAGAAAAGAGACTATATCAAATGTACAAAAAAATCACACTTGAAAACTGGTTGAAGCCATGCTACTGCAATTCTACTAAATTTTCCGGTGCTAGCAGAAAAATGGTGCGCACGCGCAAATGACTGTAAATTTACACATTTTTGTTCAATACAGAAACAGGAATTCAGAATTCGCTGTGGTTTGTCACGTAGCTAAAGACAGTTTGTATTGATAATCGAGATACTCGCCATTGCACATATGTCAAAATAGTGATTTTACAGTTTCTAAAAAGTCAGCCTTTTTCCCCAATGAAAATAGAGAGCAACAACTTAGAAACACAAAATTCGTTACACACATTATATAAACAACAACGAACACAAAACAGCTTCCAAATTTGGGAAAGCATCGTTTCTCGTCAACACGAGCCTTAAGTTGGCGATTGTTATGCCGT
The DNA here is from genome assembly GCA_958299035.1 of Cylicocyclus nassatus. Lineage (NCBI taxonomy): Eukaryota > Metazoa > Nematoda > Chromadorea > Rhabditida > Strongylidae > Cylicocyclus > Cylicocyclus nassatus. The sequence continues at coordinate 52,841,012 of CATQJL010000223.1, read as the reverse complement.
GACTTGCAGGTAGTCAGCCAAAGTCGTGAACTCCTTTATAGAAATAGCCTCTAATGTTTACAAAGCGTACAGTGTGATTGAGCAAGTTTTCAACACAAAGTGCTCTAGAGAAATTTTATTTTGCAGAATTTAGGATTAAATTTGTTGGATTTGGGCCGCAAACATGTGTTCGCCGCATGCTGGTATTTTGGACACAGTTGCGAAGAAAAAACGGAACACGTTTCGAACGTAACTTTGAAACTGATTTTATCAGCTAACTGAACTAGACCCTCATTCAGAAGAAATATTAGTCAAAAAATCACTTCAGATTCAATGGCTTCTGCACTTCCGCACATTTCAAAGCGTATCAAAATATAATGGGCGTGGACGCAGCCAACGGTTCCAAAAATTTCTCCTTTTTGGATGAATAGATTTTTGAAATATGGCTACCACGATGTTGGTGGTCCGAAGCCTCTTTATATTGTGGACGTCTAATCACACCACAATGTTTTGATATTCGTTCAAGAAATAGACTTTAAACCCTAAATTATTAATTTTTTGCGCTCTCAAAAAGTACTTGATGGATAGTGACTTTTTAGTAAGTACACGCGGAGATTATTTTGGACTTTCAGAAACCTCTTATAGACAGGGCTCGGCACGAGGTGGCTAGATGAAAATGGAAAAAACGAAGTCCCCCTTGACTTTTGGGTATTTTTACGAAGTCCCCTTTGACCCTCAACCAAATTTCCTCTAAAAACCTGAAAAATTCCCCAAAATCCCCCAAAAAACGAAACGTCGACTAAAAAAAAAGGTCGCCGTCGCCAATTTTCCGTGTCTCTTCGGTCACAAAAACGAAACCCCCTTTGCTTTTCGTCCCAAAAACGATATCCAGCTTGCTTGTAAGCCACCTCGTGCCGAGCCCTGCTCATAGAGGCCTACTAATCTCTATATATATAAAGCAGAAAATTTGTTTGTCTGTGCACATTCCCCATAGTGCAGGGTGTGCAGGGTTTGCAGGGTGGGGATGCTAGACCGATAGATTGGCTCCAAACCGGGGTAAAACCCGGGATGCCAGCTCGTAACTTATAAATTAGAGTAATGCAGAGTTAGACTACAAGACTTTTGAGACCTTCTGTATAGAAGGCTAGCTATATGCTATATGATCCTAATAAAATTTGTAATAGCCTTTTTTCGAGACTGGCCTGAAATGACTGAGAAAATTAAGAATTTTGGACGAAGCCTTGCCCGCATAAACATCAAGACGGGCGCATAATGAATGAGCTACGGAAGATTATTGATTGGCTTCACCTTTTTTCCCGATTTCTACATGTTTTGATTAACAGTTTTGTAGCGGTCTAAAACGTTAAAAAAATGAATGGGATCAACCCGACTTGGCAAACATAGACTTGGAGGCGGGCGGATACTGGTAATTTACTCCTTCTGAAACACGCCTTATCGACTTATTGATTTTTTGGCATTTTGCAACCAGGGGGTTGAAAATTAGAGGAGTATGTGAGCCTGCTGAACAGGAAAATATTGACTTTCTTACTGAGCTCTCTTACCATCTACCACGTATTAGGTCGTGGTCATACCTCGCGCGATTTCAGACCCCACGCGATCTGGCAATGCGTCAGATGAGCATCCAACACGGGAAATCCGCAATCGCGTATCGGTACAGCTTTCCTAGACTAATACATACCCAATCCTCTGCATACTTGAAATGTTCGCACAATGAGTCCTGGACTACTGAAGCATTGCCAAAAGCAGTGGTATCAACGCAGAGTACTGTATTGCCAACGTCTTAAACACAGATGTTCGTCATACTGCCGCGCAAGCGGCAGCAAAGCAGCTGTTAAGACCATAATAGAATTTTATCACCAATAGAAAATTCTAGATAGCGGATATATGTGATAGTAGAGATTTGAAATTATTTCTTCACCAGATAACCATAGCTAAGCAATAGATACTTGCTTAGGAATTTAGGAATTTCCAAAGGCAGTAATTTGCTCAACCTCCCGTGAGCGCTTCGGTTATACTAAAGTGGAAGGACCAAAAATTGCTCGTGAGGAAAAGTCAACAGCGCACAGCTAGGAACTGCTCGAGGAAATTTTTCGCGAGCTCCACAAAATGCAAAAGTTTTCGCTAAGGTATTTTTGGATTATTCCTATCAAAATTGGCTTCAATCGAATTTTATATTTTTGAAATAGCTAACAAGTGCAGTGTTTCCAAACAATTTGGTGCAAATTTTGTTCTACAAGATGTTCCTAATAGAAGAGACAAAGCGTATCTATATTCACAGCTTTTAACACAATCTTTTTCCAATTCAAAGTTTTTTAACGAAATAAATGAAGTCCTTATTTTCAAAAATAGCAACTCTACAACTGCGTATCCTGTAGCTCCATTCAATGCTCTTGTCTGACTTTGAGATTTCCTTAGTCAGATATCGTATTAACCCTTCACACTCAATTTATTCGAAGTGCCACTGCTATTTGCATAAATTCTACTTTATCCGCACGACCTGTACGGACCTTTTTAGCTTTACCTAAATGGTAGATCAACATTTGCATGCTTCTTGAGGCGGCACAGACCTATTTATATATCCTACTCTATATAAAGCGCAAGCACCCCCATATGACTCAGCGCGTCTGTCGGCGTAAACAAGTGTGTATGTCGGATCCAGAGACCAAGCAGGGATCCTTGGAATGTCGGATCAGAGAACAATCAAGCAGTGATCCTTGGCATTTGCCAGACGAGCGAATGCGTAAACAACCTATTGCACATAAGAGCTTCTAGAAAATTTGGGACGGTATGAGGCTCTTGCCTACCGTGTTTTCTGCAAGTATTTCACGAGTTTGTGCCTCTGTAGCAAAAAGCTCTCCTGCTACTGACGCATATCATATCACTAATTAACGCCGTTTTAGCACAAGAATGCTCTATAACTACTGAAATTGTCGTACCGAATTCCATCGAGTTCTCGGCTTTTATAAGGAAGAAATCAAGAAAGTTGATTTGTTATAAGACATCCAGACCACACTGTCAACTGTGTGTAGATCTATTTTGAAGAGGAACTTAGATAAAATCCAAATCTGTGAGCTTCACATAACAACTCAGTTTTATTCTGAAACATAAGTCGATCTCAGCGGAAATAGAATGATCGAAGCCGGCTATAGCATTTGGCTGAAAGCGCGAATAAGAAACAATCTAAACTTATCTATTTGCAAGTTGAGATCGATCACTTTTTATGTGACATGTTCATGGGCTTTTCGAGAGGCCGTTGGCATTTGGTCTGATAAAACTTGCAACTATCACTATGTAACTCATCGACCGGCTATATAAGCATGTCTTCTCCGCTAACGCTGCCGACGCGAAGATTACTCGGCACCATATGGAGTGACGTATGGGAAGAGTCTCAATTCACAAGAGAAGACAAATTCCAAAAGCTTTCACAGTACACTGATAGAGGCAACTAAACTATTGTCGGCTCCCAGATTCGTGCGGAGGTGAGGTCTTGCCACTCCTTGGCGGATTTTGATAGGGGAAAGTACGAAAAACAATGCTATAAGGTGGTTGCTACTAAAACATGGAAATTAGATTCATGACACTTTGGCATGAAAGCTCAGATTAGGATTTCGAAGGGGAAAGGAGGTTGAAAACTTTGAGGTTAGAGTACCAGTTTGAGTTTAATTAAAGGCAGCGTCCAGGCAGATCTGGACTGGAAATTTTACGTGGAAACTACTTTTGGGGCCCTAACTAAGCCACTGCCCAAGCGGTAGCGCAAGTAGTGTTCTAACGGCTGAGATATCCCCCTCGAAACTGGACCCCGCGATCGTAGTCGCATGGATTCATGGCAGTTTGCCGCCAGGATCCACGCTTTGCGCCATGAATCCATGCAAAATACGATCGCGGGGTCTAGGGGAATATCTCAGCCGTTAGAGCATTACCTGAGCTGCCGCTTGGGCAGTGGCTTGTTTAGTACCCCAAATTTACCACGTGAGATCCTTATGTGTCTAGATTTGCCTGGACGCTGCCTTTAAGTAAGTTCGGTAAAGAAAGAGGAGAACGCTTGGGTTCAAAATTTGGTACTATGCTGTAAATTTCTTTTTGGCTATGATTAAAGAGTTTTGGGAAAAGTAAAGAAGTCTGAGAAGTTTGGTGAGTAGAAACAGAATATTGCATGAGATACTCTTTGAAGGGAACTCCTATGTTCCTAGAAAGAAATGAATTATCTAGACAAAATCGCGAAAATTCAAAAAAATATGGCGTGGAGATTTAGAAGTAAGGACTTCCATTTAGGAGAAGTCCAGACAGTAAACACCCATTAGAACTTTTGATTCGAAGTTTTGTATAGGAATATTGAGTGCGCGTTGCGAAAATAACTAGAAATCTAAGGAGTCAACGCACTCGCCTAGAAGAAAGGAGAAGGGACGCAAATGTTAGTTGTACAACGAAATTTTTGAATGGAAAAAAGTGAAGGGTTTTTTTGCAGTCTGCCGTTAAGATTAGGACTTCTCCTTCACGTGTGGATGAAATTTCATGGTATTTCTGCAGTGCAAAAAACACTTGATAGCAATTTGTTTGGCAGGCGGAAGCTTTACAACCAAATCCATGACTATGTCTCCATACAATTCTGTAGTTTTCGTTATTTTAGCATCTCTCTTCCCAGGAAGTCTTTTGCCCAATTTCAGGCACCATTCTATAGTGCCGGCTTTAGCTTAGATCTACAGTATAAAGCAAGCCGTTTATCTTTTTTCGTTATTGTGGGATTATTGTAGAAACTTGAAGAGGATTCTGAGTCGTTCGGGCCACATTTCATCTCAGAAAAGCCAAGTACGCTGAAAACTTTTACGCCAGGCTACTTATAGCCACCAAATCATCCAACCTGCACTTTACTGCAACGCTTCGTTCAAGTTATGCGTGGTATGCCGAGAAATATTAGGTTGGTCCGAAAGTTCTGTCCCACCATTTTCAAAAAATCGTAATTTCTTCCTAACACAATGTTTTTGCAAGATTTAAACCATATTAGAAAAAACAATTCATGTGCTTTCTAAAACTGAGTTGGCTGCTATTGACTAAGCTCTCAATGCAGAGATAAAATTGAGGGAAGGAATTCATTTCAATTTCGGAATTTTTAAGCAAGCCCGTTAAAAGATCCAAAAGTGTGCCATAAAATCCAAAACAGCCAGTATCCTAGGTTTTTTGATCCCCTCTTTCCAGCTGAGCAAAATTCGCGCTGATCTAGCTTTTTTGAAAGAAGTTATGATTTTTAAGAAAAAATGCCAAAAAATCAGTGTCTTAAGAAAATTGATTTTTTGACATTTTTTTCGAAAAATTATAATTTTCCGAAGAACAGCTCGATCAACGCGAGCTTTGCTCAGCCAGAAAGAGGGGCTGAAATAATCTAGGATAGTGGCTGTTTTGGATCTTATTGCACTGTCTTGGATTTTTTAACGGGCTTGCTTAAAAATTCCGAAATTGAAATGAATTCCTTTCCCCAATTTTATCTCTGCATTCAGAGCTTAGTCAATAGCAGCCAACCCAGTTTTAGAAAGCACATGGATTGCTCTTTCTAATATGGTTTAAATCTTGCAAAAACATTGTGTTAGGAAGAAATTACGATTTTTTGAAAATGGTGGGACAGAACTTTCGGACCAACCTAATACTATTTTTTCAACTTTCTTGAAAATGTGAATACACCAATAAAAAGCCTCAGAAACTCGCAGGAAGATAGGTAATGAAATCAGCATATTGGGAACCTTAGTACGAAGTTTTACAGAATTTTTTGAAGAATTTTTTCTTAAAGGCCTTTTTCCCTATGGTGCCGTATGCCGAAAGTTTCTACCGTACAACAAAGAACGATAGGTGATTTGCTCCATACTGTAAGTCTTAAAACCAGGTCTATAAAATAGTTCTTGAAGATAAGCAAAAGATTTCTTGGGAAGGGAGATATTAACGACCAAACAATGTATGCATATTTTGAGACACCCTGTTCTACATTGACGATGTGATATACTCTACAGAAGCTTAGTCAACGCCTTTGTCAACCATTTTATAACAAACTCCATGATTACGCCCTTTCACTACTCCGAAACCTAAAACGCATCCTGCTAAGTTTTTCTGAGACATGTAGAGCGATTATCCCAAAATTTTTACAAAATTCATTACCCTGTAACGTAAGGGCCATTTTTTGACTAAGAAAAGGTTTGCCACAAAAATCCTGAAGTTGTTACTTTTGAACACATCCACTTCACACACACAGCCAGTCCAAAGCGCCGCGAAGCGGCGCTTTTGACTGGTGTTAACATAAACCGGAAGTTCTGTCAATTCATTTTTGAAAATTTTGTAATTACTCCCTATGTAAGCGTAGTCGCTTACAATAAATTTTACCAAAATACAATTATTTACTTTTCAATAGCATCTTCGCTATTTATGACGACAGGGGACTCCAGAGACAAAAATTCGAGTAAGGGAACTAATTTAGCATTTCCATTTTCAATATTAAATTGCCCGAAATCTGAAACGCTGCGAAAATTCTGAAAAAAATTTTCTCACAATCTATTTAAGCTACTCTTTGTGACAATGCAAAGTTTGTGTCGATAAGTTTTTTTGGAAAAGCTATGATCATCCAGGAAATTGCAGAAGGCATTAATTCTTTGCACTTTTCTACATTTCTCTTGGAAATCTAACATTTCGTGGAAAAGCTCAACCAGATTTTTAACGACTTATTTTTGAAAATCGAGAATTAGAGTGGTTCTGTTATTCAATTTTCTTCTTCTGGAGCCCCTTGCCGCCAAAGAGAAAAAGAAAAGAAGAGAAGCGAAGATTCCAGAAAGTAGCTGGTTGTTTCTTTCTGGTAAAATTTATTTATACGTTCACATAGGAGCAGTTACGAGTTTTCTTTAGAAAGCGTCCGGGCAAAATTTCGCCTCTCATGTTTCTGCCATTCTGGGGCCTTCCCGTAGCCCTGATTACAGTTGTAGAGCCTAAATTGTTCGAAACCCCAAAAAACCCGAGTCTTTGAGACCCTCTCTTCAAGGAGCAGACGATCGGATTGCTCGTCCCCATCGTCATGCCAGCGAGAGGAGCTGCAACTGCACGGACGCAGTTGCATTGCAATGTGCAGTGCAACTGCAATGCAACTGCACACCTGCGTAAGCACTCGTCCTCGGGGGTGGTTTGTGATACATATCACAGGCCCGTATCTCCTTTCAGAGGCCACGTCAAAGGATCGGACCAAGGCAAATCGGATACTGATGAGCCCCTCTTTACAACTATGTGCTAATTTGGGTGGACGAATATTGCCCGGACGCTGCCTTTAAGCAAAGTTTCGGTTCAATCTATTACCGTCTCACATCAGTAAAACGCGTTCTTCTTTCAAGCTGAACACTTTCCCATCAAGAATCTCCTTTTCTACCTTTAAATGGTCTGCAGCCTGTCCTTTTACTTGCCAGATCAATTGATCAAGTAATATCGGACTAATTGCTTCCATCCTTCACTTCATTGTGCTGAGGTTTCAATTAACCTGAGATAGATTGGAACAAAATGAAAATGCGTAAGAGTAATCGCACAACCAGAACTTTTTCGAATATGTGCCTAAATCTATACTTTTGCCAAAAATCGAAGTTTTGGAAACTTGGAAGGAATGTCCTGGATTTGATCTCAACCATCGATAATTCTTGGTCACTGCTGTGAAAGCAAATCAACCTATTGGGTCAAGTGATCACGCAATGATCAGTTTTTGCATGCATAGCGCGACACCGCACTCAAGTGGCTTCACTCTGAAAAGAAACTATAAAAATGGTGATATTAAAGATACCGTCCAATACTTGATGAACGTTGATTGGATTGGTTCGTTCAGTATGGTCACTAGTGTAAATGAAATGTACGAAGTGTTGGTTTTTGTAATCCAACATGCAATTCTCTTTATCCCAACGAAGCTGGTACCATCAAGTAGACAGTATATATCGCTGCACACAGCAAAGTTGTCCAAGGCCGAAAGCTGGCTTGGTCTAGATTTAGGTCAACGGATAGGGAAGAAGATTTGACGAAATCGAAACCGGCGATAGGACCGCATTTTATCGCCTATTTAACACAAGACTCAAAGAGAAAAAAAGGATGTCCTGATCTCGGAGACCTTGGAAATCTGAAAAGTTCGTTGTAGTTTATATTTAAATTGAGTCTACTGCGGTCAGAAGTTCCTGAAAGATCGAGAGTATCTTTTATCCTATACTAAAAAAAGAAACCTTTTACATAATTTATAATTACCGTCCTGTAAGCATAACACCTGCGCGCCTTTAGGAAAAGTTGATCAAAATTTAGATAATGAAACATTTACAATAACAAAACCTAATACGGCAAGCGCAGCATGGATTTCAAAAGGGTAAATCAACCGTAACCTCTGTGTTATATGCTTAATAATTGGATTGTTGCTAGATTCTGGCATAAGTGCCTATGTTATTTATTTCCACCAAATTATTCGACAAAGTACCGCATTCGAAACTCATTCGTAAAATGAAATCAATAGGAATACACCCATACATAATCGCTTGGATTTCTGGCTTTTTTAATCGTGAATTCAATGATCATATTAATCGTACTTTTTGAAGGCTAAGAGCGATGACTATTGCAATACCGCAGGGTGGCGTCCTGTCATTACTTCTTTTCAACATCTAAACTTATGATCTTCTTGAATTAGCCTCTAGAGTGGGATTGTCATGTTACGGCTTCGCTGATGATTTCAAGCCTTATAGCAGTGTAGCAACAGCCGAAGATTTGGATACAGCAAGCGCTAGATGCAGTGGGCATGGTCGGTAGATTGGGATTCACACATATCTCAGGAAAAACTGAGCTGCAAATTGGCACTACGAACTCAAATTATCGATATCAAGTAGGAGAGGACCTTGACTGTGTCAATGAAGTAAGAGCGCTGAGGTTTTTGTCAACAGCAATCCTAGTTTCGATAAGAATTGTGAAGCAGTTGTTGCAAGAGGTAATGCGCCTGCATATAATTTATTCAGAACATTATCAATTAGTAACATAAGCCTTCTCGTTAGGGCTTATGAAACCTACAGCAGGCCGTTGCTGAGTACGGTACTGTGGCCTTCAACCCTATAAAAGCCTGTCCAATTTGAATGCTTGAGAAACTACAGAGCAAGTATTTAATAAAATGACTTATACAGGCTAAAGGCTTTCGGTATGAACAATTACCCAAGGGGACGCTCAGAAACAAGAAACTCGGGTTATATAGTTTAACCATGAGAAGGGTTTTGTCTAAGTAGGGGAGGATTTTCTGGTGGATTTTAAGACTAACATTCTATAGCGCGTATGTAGTGCGCATTAGAGACTAATGTATTAGGTTGTTACAGAATTAATGCAGGTATTCTGAATTTTGTGTTTGGATCATTATAACTTTTCACCCAAATACTCTTTTCCTGTGTAATAAAAATTGTTGCAATCAGCAACCCTTTTTCAGCTCAGTACGCACTGTAGTGTTGTTGTGGCTTCGCCGACAAAAATCTTATAGCCTGAACATTGCCGGGAATTTCCTTGAAAAACCTTCAATCTCAAAAACCATAACGTACTTTCAAATGTAGTAAGGTAGCGTAAATACAACTCAATGTGTAGCCTATAGTCGGTTGCGCAGCGGCGTAACTCAGACTTTACAAAATATATTTTGCCAAAAAATATTTAAAAAACTTTGAAAGTACTCATTTTTTCGATTTTTCTGAAGAGGTGAAAAATCGGTCTTTTGGAAATTTTGAATTTTTTTCAAAGCTGAATAGAAAGAACGGCCTTCGGTTTTTCCATTCATGACTGTCCTAATTCTATTCTTCCTATATAAAGTGGAAGTTCCGCAGTCGCTTCGTGCTGATGATTTTTATACAGGGGCAGACGGACCCAACTCTGAAATTTGCTTTGGAATTTCTCGGCTCAGATACTTTCAGAAGTCATGGTTCAATATGCATGTTGTAGAATAGCTCACTCAAAATTGTCCCGCAAATTTGCAGGGAATTCTGGTTGCTTGTGGTGGTTTACAGCCAGGTATGTTGAATTGAAAAATTTCAAGATTTGGTCTCTTGAATTCTTGGGCTCAGAATTTCTAAACGAATTCGAATAGACTGAAACGAAAAAATATGCAAGAAATTAGAAGAAAAGAATTTTCAAATGACTTGTGAAACTCTCTAGGAAGACATTTCTGCGTTCTAAACCAATCTTGAAAAAGGTGCTCGAAAAACCTGCATTAATTCTGTTACAACCTAAAAAATCTCCTTTCAAGTAGATCAGTGCGCCTGATGCCATTCGGATGCATCAAAATTTGATTCTAACAAGGGAACAATACTTAGTGTCCGTGGCCTTTTGAAATGAAATGTATACCATCACACTCGTCTTTGAACGCTAATTCCGAATCTGACTTCCTTATCTGCTGAACATTTCTCTGAAAGAAGTTATGAAGGATTTTCGCGCCAAATTTGGCCGCCCGAGATATGACAGGAACAATAATACTGGCGGTAGTTGTGGTGTAGTGGCTAGTGCGATAGCCTCACAAGTTGATGCAGGTGTAAGTTCAGATCCTTTTGTATTTTTCAGTTTTGCATTGCCTCAATTAAGCTTTTTTCGAATGTTAGGTTTCCTTGAGGTGAATTCCTTACTCTTGAAAAATTCAACGAGGAGTTATTTTTATATGAGTGTTCCTGCATTTACTCCAAAAGGTGCTTATAAAAATGAAAATGAACGAAAAATGATTGCATATTAATGTGTTAACATGTTGGTATTCCTATAATATTTGCCTCGGGCAGCCAATTTTGGCGCGAAAATCCTTCATAACTTCTTTCAGAGAAATGTTCAGCAGATAAGGAAGTCAGATTCGGAATCAGCGTTCAAAGACGAGTGTGATGATCAGGGTAAAGCGGGGGGTGCGGCACGCCGCAGAGGGGGGTCGTATTGAGGAGTCAAATGGGGAGGGGGTCGTAGTTAGGTGATCTGATTATAGCGATAACATGATATTCGTATCATATCCATAATTAGCACGTCAATTAACCCCTGTAGACAAAGTGTGAGCGAATTCTGAAGATTCAAGATACTAGGCTACCTAAGTGAAATGGTCAAATTCCAACATGGTTAACTTTGTTTTAAAGGTGAATTAGCTATCCGTTTTTGCACTCAAGACAAAGCACTACTCCTTCTTTGTCCACCTCAGGAATCCCGCTTCAGAAGACCTCCAAACTGTGGAATTAGAAGCCAACCAAAATCTCATTTTTCCCATTTTTCGCTTTTGATGGCTGTGCTTTCACCAAATATTACTCGGAGCTAAGAAGACGAATCAGGCTCAAAACATCCCTATGGAATCTACGAGGTTTAGGCTATCGATTCATATAAATATTGTCCGCTAAAAATGTTTTTTTGATATAGTTAATGGCCTGCGGCACCCCTGCGGCACCCCTGCGGCAGCCGCAGGTTTTGAGGGGGGGTGCCGCAGGCCATTAACTATATCAAAAAAACATTTTTAGCGGACAATATTTATATGAATCGATAGCCTAAACCTCGTAGATTCCATAGGGATGTTTTGAGCCTGATTCGTCTTCTTAGCTCTGAGTAATATTTGGTGAAAGCACAGCCATCAAAAGCGAAAAATGGGAAAAATGAGATTTTGGTTGGCTTCTAATTCCACAGTTTGGAGGTCTTCTGAAGCGGGATTCCTGAGGTGGACAAAGAAGGAGTAGTGCTTTGTCTTGAGTTCAAAAACGGATAGCTAATTCACCTTTAAAACAAAGTTAACCATGTTGGAATTTGACCATTTCACTTAGGTAGCCTAGTATCTTGAATCTTCAGAATTCGCTCACACTTTGTCTACAGGGGGTATTTGACATGCTAATTATGGATATGTTGTCCATTATGTTTGACAGAGCCTTCAGGTAATACTATCTTAAGTGTATAGTTTAGGAGGGGGGTCTTATTAAGACAGCAATCAGGGGGGGGTCGTATCCGACGGTCGAGTGCCGCACCCCCCGCTTTACCCTGGTGATGATATATATTTCACCTCAAAAGGCCCGGACACTAAGTATCGTTCCCTTGTAAGGTATAATCTTGCAGTAATGATTTCTGTTCATTTTGTTCATTTGTTTAGCTCTCCAATCAACGGAAAACATATCAGTCAAGATACATGGGTCGAAATAGGGCCTGGCACGCGTTGGTTTGGAGCAAATTCGAAAACGAAGTCCCCCATGACTTGGCGAAATATTAAGAAGTCTCCTTTGACGTCACAATCAGTAGGGGATCTTTTATTCACCCAAAGTAGCAATAAAAAGCGAAAAAACATATTTTGAGTGATTACAGGCTTCATTATTAAGTATGGCATCATTTTGAGGTTCAGTATGTCGAAACCTCCTAAACCAACCACATCTGTAGCCTCAACAGCTTGGCGATGCATTTTCCGCTACACGGGTTGAAGGACGTCGTATAGATTGTAGCGCGAGTTGCGTGGTCTATGCTGATTTGGTTCGAAAAAAGAGAAGAGGCAATGGTTCAACTCACTCTCTTCACTATATGATAGATTCTTGAGCGTTGTAATCGTCCAAACTGAAAGGATTAAAAACTTATGTGAACTCTCCAAATTTTATGCTCCGAACCAACCCAGTTGGTTTGGTGTTAATCTAGAAACCAACAAATTCGGGAACGGGTATTAGGACACATAAGTTTTTGAAACTTCTTACATAATGTTGTTTGGAGTAATAATGTATTACATATAACCCAAATTCGCTGCCATGGATTGTTTGTGCGGTGTAAACAAGCCTATTGTTTGTTTGAGTCTTATTCAAGCGCTTGCGATAGAACGCGTGAAACTTGACACGTTTGCCGATTTTTTTCCGGACTCCTCTCAGAACCTTAGAAAAACGATATACCTTATATATTGCTTCTACCCCAAAAACCAAGTCCAATTTGACCCCAAACCAGCGGTGCTGAGCCCTGGCTCAGGGCCGAGGCAGCGGATTGTCAAGCAAGTGGTAAAAGGTTCGGATCCTGTTGATAGCATTTCCTTTTGCAGTTTTGTAAATACTATTGGGAGACAGTAAACGAAAAATAGTCATAAGCGATTGAAACAAGCTATTTACTGCAAAAAAGCCACTATTTCTACAATCAGCCAAAATCTTATACAATATGTATTAGGTTGTCCGGAAATTAATGTCCGTTTTTAATTTCAACCGCAGCAAGTCATACACTTTTCATTCCTGAAAAGCTTTCAAGCCACCATTCGATAGAGCAAAGCAAGCTCTACAAGATGGCAGTCTTGCTTTAGCAACAGCTCTGATCCACCTCGAGTTTCGAGCCAAAAACTAAAAAGATTCAACTGCCCGAAAAATCAAGAAAAATCATAATTCAGTTCGTAAGAATTCTACAAAAATTCTAACTTGCTCACGTAAACACTATCCACATAAGACATATATGTGCGCTATTGCCGTGTTTTTTCCTTTGTTAGAAATCGAAAAAACGAAAATTTTCATTCTTTTGCAAAAGTGGTGCTGTGCCGTCCCCACATAAGTAGATGTATACTACAAATCTGTAGAAGTACAAACGTAAATTTTCAGCTTTTTACAAGCTTTGGTTTTCGAGAAATGAATTTTAGTTTGGACCACCTGACTAATGGAAGCTATATTCGATATTTCTCGAGAACTAAAGCTTGTAGAGAGCTGAAAATTTACGTTTGTACTTCTACAGGTTTGTAGTACACATCTACTTATGTGGGGACGGCACAGCATCACTTTGGCAAAAGCATGAACATTTTCGTTTTTTCGATTTCTAGCAGAGGAAGAAATACGGCAATAGCGTACGTATATGTCTTATGTGGATAGTGTTTACGTGAGCAAATTAGAATTTTTGCAGGATTCTTATGAACTGAGTTATGATTTTTCTCGATTTTCGGGTAGTTGAATCTTTTTAGTTTTTGGCTCGAAACTCGAGGTGGATCAGAGCTGTTGCAAAAGCAGGACTGCCATCTTGTAGAGCTTGTTTTGCTCTATCGAACGGTACCTTGAAAGCTATCCAGGAATGAAAAGTGTATGACTTTTTGCTTTTGAAATTCAAAACGGACATTAATTTCCGGACAACCTAATAAATCTGTGGGGACTATGATGTTACAATAATTTCAATGATATATTAACACGTACGGAATACAACCACAAAATGTTCAAAACAGAAGAGATTCTCGCAGCGCGCACATCGGATAAAATATAAACGGACAATCAGTAGCTTCACAATTACCTAACAAAGTCGATGAAAAACAATTCATAGGAGACGCGAATTTGCCGGCATGATTATCAACGTAGCCGGCTGCATGCCATAGTTATGAAAGGAAATTTTTGAATCGCGGCGAGCAGAACTGTGTCTAAATGAGCGATAATGTCTTAAGGATGGAATTCCTGTGATGCAAGTTGAAGTTCTCCTATTCAGTATTGTTTTTCATCGACTTCGATAGGTAATTGTGATGCTACTGACTGATTCCATACGGGTTAATAAATCATTGAGCTCCATCGCTGCCATACCATGCTCCCCACAGATTCACATATTATACTGTAGAAGATTTTAGCTGATGTAGAAATAGTGGCTTTTTTGCATTAAATAGCTTGTTTCAATCGCACAGCAATGACTATTTCTCGACTGTGACCCAACAGGCTTCTTACAAAACTGCAAAACAAAATGCCGTCCACAGGTTCGAACCTTCCACCACCTGGTTAACAGGTCCGCTGCCTTGTCACTGCGCCTCAGCCACTCTACATGTGTAATTTTAGCGCCTCGCCCATTAGCAGGCCCGCCGGCTGCGCCGGAGAAAAATGGTTCCATAATTCCTCCACAAACCCGCTCGTCAACTAGCGAAAGTAGTTTTGAGATTGCCTTACCAAGAAGGGTTTCTTGGTATAGAGCTCATTTTGAAAGGCCACTTCGACTGGCCATCCTTCTCTTGTGAGAACCGCACGAACTTTTGGACCAACCTGATGTTACTCATATAAGTTTACTAATTTCAGTAAAAGAAGCGAAGCGAAGCATCAACGTTAGAATTTCCGCGAGCACAATATGGAAATCTACAACACGGAAAGCTAAGATACTTTTGCAGAATTTGATCGTTTGCAAAAAAAAAACTAAAAATGTCATCATCACCTTTGATTGGGAATGATCATTGGGTCATTGATCATTGGGAATTTTCCAGAAAGAATAAGGCCAAATTGGAGGTGAACTTAAAATACTCACTAATTTTTTTGTTCTTTATCGTTATTATCTTTTATTCTTTATTCTCTATTCTTTTTTTTCATTTTACTATGCTAGCATGCCCTTTTTCCATGCTAACATGCATGTTTTCCTGGGCTCCGTACCGGACCGCGAAAAAACGATAACCTCTTCCACACTCAAAACGATATTCAGCCCGCCCCGTAAGCCACGTATGCTGAACCCTGTGCCCATTTTCTGTTCACTCTTTATATTAAGGCCTGTGCATACAAGCGTTGATAGGTTTATTTGATTTGCTTATTTATATATTACGTCGAAACCTCGCCCTTTTTGTTTCTTGCAGTCTTCGAAACACCATCTTTCCAATCTTTGTTCGCAAAGTTTGCGGCAGAACTAAAATACTATTATCAAAATTCAGACCTAAAATATCACTATCAAGACCATCTTCACCAAGTTGCTCATTGACATACCTGTTCGATGCTGTATCCACGGGAGTTGCCATGGAACAGGCACACCAGAAGAGCAAAGAAGTATACGTTGATGAACCTCATGTCGGATTCTAGAAAAATGCTTAAGTGTTTTAGAACAATGAAAAAATAGGTCGAAGACGATGTAAGCGGAAACCAAAATACAGTTGTAAAGAACATTGGAGGAGGATGGAAGAGACAGGAGAGGGTATGGTGAAATTAAGGAGTTGTGTAACGTGGGCACATTTTGCTCAATAAAGTTTATATTTCAATGAGCATTCTATAGAAATTTGTGCTTTGTCAATATTAGAGAGGTATGAAACAAGCGGCAGCAAAGCCGTCAAGGAGAGAAAAGAATGAAGCTGCTTGACACAGGCACACTTATATTTATTTTTAGCGCTCCCATTTTTAACGAAAAATCATCAAGAAAAGCCGAAGTATCGTTAAGCGGGCTAGCGTTCTAATCAGGTCGAATAAAAATGCTGCAAAAAACATATTGCGGGAACGAATCGCATTTTAACGGTCGTTATGCGCTCTTAAGAGCGGTTTGAAACCACACATAGAATTTTATGGAAACTTTTGGCGTGTTCACCTAATGCATAAGCTCTAAAATCAAAATGTTGAACACAAGTTGTAAGTAGTGTCGACATAGTGAGGATTAGTGCAAACATGTTGCGACCAAGGCAAGGCACAGGTGGCCTACCAAGCAAGCTGCATATCGTTTTGGGGGAAAAGGCAAAGAGGATAGCTCATTTCTACATTTTATAAAGTATTATCCCAAGTATTTCAGACTTTTACACACAACTCACTACCAAATTGTGTGAGTTCGCGCATATCCATTCACTTTTTTCCTAATGTTTTTGCTGTACCAAAATGGCATAAGTGCATCTATCCCGTTGTCCTTTTTTATAAAATTCACTTCTTTATTCTCCTAAATTAGTGAGTTTGAAAAAAAAAAAGATCAAAGCCTTTGAATTGAACGTTAAAGAGCCATATCTGCTGTCTCTTCCATCCTCCTCCTGTTCTTTATAACTGTATTTTGTTCCGCTTACATCCTCTTGTTCTTTCATTGACCTAAAACACTTAAGCATTTTTCTAGAATCCGACATGAGGTTCATCAATGTATACTTCTTTGCTCTTCTGGAGTGCCTGTGTCATGGCAACTCCCGTAGGGGCCTCATCGACCAGCTATGTCAATGAGCAGCTCGGTGAAGATAGTTTTGATAGTGATGTTTTAGGTCTGAATATTGATAATAATATTTTAGTTCTCCCACAAATTTTGCGAACATAGGATGGTGTTTCGAATACTGCAAGGCCAAAGCACAGGAACGTTTAGACATAATTGTTAAGCAAAACAAGATAAACCTATCAGATCTTGTATGCACAGGCCTTAATATAAAGAGTGAACAGAAAATGGGCACAGGGTTCAGCATACGTGGCTTACGGGGCGGGCTGAATATCGTTTTGAGTGTGAAGGTTATCGTTTTTTCGCGGTCCGGTACGGAGCCCAGGAAAACATGCATGTTAGCATGGAAAAAGGGCATGCTAGCATAGTAAAATGAAAAAAAAGAATAGAGAATAAAGAATAAAAGATAATAACGATAAAGAACAAAAAAATCAGTGAGTATTTTAAGTTGACCTCCAGTTTGGCCTTATTCTTTCTGGAAAATTCCCAATGATCAGCGATTGGGAGATTTTCTATTTTTTACTTTGTACTTGAATACTTTCTACGAGCGTAGCTCCTACCACTGCCAATGTTTCATTTGTGAGATTGTTCGTAATACTTGTCTTTTTCTCTACAAATAAAGATACGAATTATTTTTTACTTTCGAGAACGCTGTAATCTAAAGGCTACAGGCTTGGTTTCTCTTCATTTCACGTCGGCTTTCCCTAGATCAACACCAATCAAAGGTGATGATGACATTTTTAGTTTTTTTGCAAACGATCAAATCTGCAAAAGTATCTTAGCTTTCCCTTGTTGTAGATTTCCACATTATGCTCGCGGAAATTCTAACATTGATGCTTCGTTTCGCTCCTTTTACTGAAATTAGTAAATTTATATGAGTAACATCAGGTCGGTCCAAAAGTTCGTGCGGTTCTCACAAGAGAAGGATGGCCGGTCGAAGTGGCCTTTCAAAATGAGCTCTATACCAAGAAACCCTTCTTGGTAAGGCAATCTCAAAACTACTTTCGCTAGTTGACGAGCGGGTTTGTGGAGGAGTTATGAAACCATTTTTCTCCGGCGCAGCCGGCGGGCCTGCTAATGGGCGAGGCGCTAAAATTACACATGTAGAGTGGCTGAGGCGCAGTGACAAGGCAGCGGACCTGTTAACCAGGTGGTGGAAGGTTCGAACCTGTGGACGGCATTTTGTTTTGCAGTTGTAAGAAGCCTGTTGGGTCACAGTCGAGAAATAGTCATTGCTGTGCGATTGAAACAAGCTATTTAATGCAAAAAAGCCACTATTTCTACATCGGCTAAAATCTTCTACAATATAATATGTGAATCTGTGGGGAGCATGGTACGGCAGCGATGGAGCTCAATGATTTTTTAACCCGTATGGAATCAGTCAGTAGCTTCACAATTACCTAATGGAGTCGATGAGAAACAATATAGGAAACTTTTCTCGGTAAGTCAATCTCAAAACTACTTTCGCTAGTTGCCGAGCGGTTTTGTGTGAGGAGTTACGAGGCCATTTTTCTCCGGCGCAGCCGGCGCGCCTACTCATGGGCGAGGCGATAAAGTAGACATAATGTGTGGGAGTGGTACAGCGGCAAGACAGCGGACTGTGAAGCAGATCGAGTGGTCGAAGGTTAGAGTAGAGTCCTGTTGATGCGTTTTTGTTTTGCAGTTTTGTAAATAGTCTCTTGAGTGACAGCAGTGGCGGACCGAGGGGGGGGGGGGGAATGGGTCCCGAAATTTTTGAAAATTACTTCTATGGATTATAAAAGTGCGAAAGTGACTTGCTTATTCTTGTAAACAATTAAAATAAATTTTTAAAATTTTAAAAAATTTAGATTAGTCGTTTATTCTTGTAAACATTGAAATAAATTTCTAAAATTTCTAAAAATTCAAGTCTTGTAGAAAAATTTTTTCGAAGGCGTAGCTGACGCCACGTCTCCTTTTTCCAAATTTCAGAGGTGGGGACCCGCAAAAATTTTGAAGAGCACCCCAAAAAGTTATAAAATGAAGCACGCAACTACCAATATATCTGCTCCGACCACTGTCTTCTTCTGATTATTTTACTTCGGCAGAACGGAGTGGTACAGGACTTCTTTGCACATGACGCTTCGGCAGATTCGCCTTTTTTATGACCTAAAAAGCCGAAGACTAAGATAAGTAACCTACTCAACTATTCAACGAAACGCCATGTCGACTACAGGGAAAAGCCCAATTCTCTAAGAAAACAACGGCTACAAACAAAACGCAAGGTCTAGTTGGCGCTCTCATTAACAGAGGTAAACCACTACTTTGCTAAATTTTCGAGTCTCTAGTGACTGCTTGAAATTGGTTCTATGTACTGAACATCCTGTTAACATTTGGAACTGTCTATTCACTCTCTTTGTCATCCCAATCTGCTTGTTTGAGCGCTTCTCGAATTCAATCATTCCTTGCAATATGTTCATGCAAACAGTAAAAGCGTTTCAGAATTGAGCTCCTTCTCGTTGTATTGATTCCATCATTAAACGCCTTTATAGATCTGAACAGCACGACGCAGCTCTTCAGGTTTATAACTGGTAAACATTTGTTAACAAATCAAAAAAAACTGAGTTTGCAGAGGCCCGAACATATTAGGTTGTCCCGAAAGTTGTGTCCGTTTTTTCAACCTATCATAAAAACACGTGGAACGAAAATAGGAAAACGCTTCAAGGCTGCCTGACGCAGTTTTTCTTCCTCTTTCTAATGAGTGCATTTTCTCTCCAATTTGTGGCGTCTTTAACGATAAAGTTTCCATAATTCTTGAATTTGACCCCGCCCCAGCGTGTACACGTAAAACGCGAAATCTTACATTTCGAAGCGGTAAACGCTCAGTTGCTTTGTAATAATAGTGAATATTAGTAATCGATTTTTGACAGCTTCAAAATCCGATGATTTGCTAGTGTTCGAGACGTTTCTGTATTTTGGGACTATGCAAAAGTGAGGACTTTTGGAAAAATTATCTTAAAAAATACTGAACAGCCAGCTGGATATGCCAAAAAATTGCATTGCATTGCCCTTTGTTTACTCTATCTGAGCGCTATCAAAGGTCTTCCAAAAGTTGAGAATGAAGATTGCGAAAAATTGCCAAACTTGGACATAGTAAAAACCATGGGTTCGAAATTTCGGCGTTTATCTCAGTGAGCAAAAGAGTAATCGGCATTGCATGACAGTTAGAAAGAGGAGGAAAACCTGCGCCGGGTACTGCTTAGAGCGTTTCCCTATCTTCGTTCCACGTGTTTTTACGATAGGTTGAAAAAACGGACAAAACTTTCGGGACAACCTAATATATCATGGTCGTTCTCGTCTCTCTGTATCTAAAGCAAGATAGCGATATCTTATATCTTATTGTTTAGCTTGAGGTGCAGATTTCTGATACATTTTATATATTACTAGCTGGCTTACCCGGCTCCGCCGTATCCGGACCAAACTTGGCACACATACACTTCGGGCCCCGGCGGGTGTCACAGTCCACTTTTCGTTATCGATCGATGTCGATTTTACCGATTTTTATCGATTTTTTTTGCAGAGTTCACCTACAGGGCTAGGAGTTGGCACAGGGGGGGAAGTGAGCATGGGGATTCCGAATACAATATTAGTTTTCAGAATTATCGATTACTTTTATTAATTTTATCGATTTTTTGTAAATTTTGACATGCGAGGCTGGGATTTTGCACAGGGGGGTAATCGAGCATGCTGATTACGAACACACTATTAGTTTTCAGGATCGTCCATTACTTTTATCGATTTTATCGATTTTTTTGTAAAGTTTGACCTGCGGGGCTGGGAGTTTGCACAGGGGGTAATCGAGCATGCAGATTACGAATACAATATTAGTTTTCAAGATCGTCCATTACTTTTATCGATTTCATCGATTTTTTGCAAAATTTGAGCTAGGGGGCTGGAATTTGGCACAGGGGTGTAATCGAGCATGCTGATCACCCCCCTTGGGGATGATCAGCATGCTCGATTACCCCCCTGTGCCAACTCCCAGCCCCGTAGCTCAAACTTTGCAAAAAAATCGATAAAATCGATAAAATCGATAAAAGTAATCGATAATCCTGAAAACCAATATTGTATTCGGAATCCCCATGCTCGATTACCCCTCTGTGCCAACTCCCAGCCCCGTGGGTGAACTCTGCAAAAAAATCGATAAAAATCGATAAAATCGATATCGATCGATGACGAAAAGTAGCCTATGACACCCGCCGGGGACCGAAGTGTATGTGTGCCAAGTTTGGTCCGGATCGGTTCAGAAATGGAATTTTCTATTCGGAACATACGTACACACATACATACATACATACATACATACAGACAAACAGACATTCAGCTTTATATATAAGATATAATTGTATATATCTTATATATAAAGCTGAATGTCTGTTTGTCTGTCTGTCTGTATGTATGTATGTATGTATGTCTGTCTGTACGTATGTTCCGAATAGAAATTTTTATTTCTGAAACGATCCGGACCAAACTTGGCACACATACATTTCGGGCCCGGCGGATGTCGTAGGCTACTTTTCGTCATCGATCGATATCGATTTTATCGATTTTTTGCAAAATTTGAGCTACGGGGCTGGGAGTTGGCACAGGGGGTAATCGAGCATGCTGATCACCAAAAAATCGATAAAATCGACATCGATCGATAACGAAAAGTGGACTGTGACACCCGCCGAGGCCCGAAGCGTATGTGTGCCAAGTTTGGTCCGGATCGGTTAAGAAATGGAATTTTCTATTCGGAACATACGGCGGAGCCGGGTAAGCCAGCTAGTTATATATGTATTATATATATATTTTTTCCGATGTATAGATATATTCTGTTGGCGCGAATTTCTCTGCGGTGGATCAAATCAATGATCCTCAGTCGAATTGTGTGTGGCAATAATATAAACTGGGGTGAGTTTGTGCCATTTTGCTATGTTTCCATTGAATAATGCATGTGAGCGCATTTTCGAAACTACAGTTTTCCTAAGTACCTGCTCATTGTAACTAGTTCGGTAAGCTAGAAAATCCAACTTGAGAATTTTCTCCTTTGCATGCTGTCATCTGAACACATTCGCCAGAAGGCGCCTTTTCGCTCTAGCCATATTCATGCTATGGAGATCCAGAAGTTACAAGGTTGAGCTTCCACGTGAGAATTGCGAAAATATCAAAATTCAAACATGATATATGTCACAAACATTAACTGACCTACAATTTTGAAAAAAAAACACTCGCTAAAATTTCCTGGACCTATATGAGTAGGACCAGGACTGTCACAAACTATTTATGACTGTTGTCAAAACTCCCCAGATCTAAAATTATACAAAGTGCTGAAAAAAAGAAAATTTAGAGTTGAATTTAAGTTTTTTTAAGTCTGCAGCCCTTTTCCTTTGCGGGAAAACCTAGAGATTTCCCTTCTAGCTATTCATGCCAGCTTCTTACATCTCGGAAGAACCTTTAGAAACTGTCGAACTACAACTTCAGAAAAATCTTGTTTTTTGGTTACCTGTGTGCTTATTGGCTGATACAGACAAATACGCAGCTAGTCACTGGCAAGGTCTACATAATATTTCAAAAATTTTTTATTGGAATTGCAACCCTACAAGCGCAGCTATGCACAACCTGCATATTTGCGTTACAGCCTAACAGAAAGCGTATTATTGTTTTAGCTGACAAATGTAGTGGCTGCTCTTTCTTCAAAAAAAAAAACACTTTTAAGAGGATGGTGGTTACAAAACTGTGCACCCTCTTCACTCAATGGTGATTACAATTTTGCTGGAGCGGGCGGATACGGTAAGTGATGCTCTGCTTTGTTTTTACAAGCAGAGCGCTGCCTTTCAAAGCAACTGTTTTTTTTGACAATTAATTTGTGATCCCCCATTTCCAGGAATGTTCTGGACCATAGGTAATGACATCACTCATCCTGTCTCGACCAGAATGATGCTCAGACCTACGTCTTTTTCGTCTTGAACTGATGAGTTTGCGTCAGCGTTAATATTAGCGATCTATGCAATAAAGCTTAGCATTTGAATTAACAAAATCCGTTGTACAGTAATTCTCATAAAGGCATAGAAAAGGACGAAAGGAAGAATTATGAGGAAGCAAGAGGGATTGCAAGTGTTTCAGATGAAAAACATCAATTCTTTAAGAAATCGTGAACAGCTTAGTTATTATCGTCAGGACTTCTAATTCAAATGTAAGACTACACAATGTTAATTCTCATGAAAGGACAAATTCACACTTCTTGCAATTGGGGAGGGGGGAGCGGAAGGAGGGAGGAGGGTGGGGGGGGGTAGGATCCGAGGTAGGACAGGTAGTAAAAGGGGCCGGATCATGCCAACTATCACGTTATACGTGACTATAGGCAGATATTATAACGTATGGTCGAGTCTTTTTTAACTCGACCAAAGGCAACTTTATCAGTAACATCTCAGTGAAGCCTTTTGCTGCACAATGAACTGTAGGAATATGTACTATTGACTGATACACATCCAAACAAATTGAAAAGGCAAGGAAACATAAAGAAATCACTGGAAATGAGCAGGTTCTATTCTTACGAGCTCGTCAAATAGCGCGTATGTCGTGCAATACGCATATTAAGTTACAAATGACTTGAGATATACAGAAGCTTTTTTGGTATTTGTCTCGTCCCTCAGTTGCGATCCAAAATCTTTTTAGGAATGGGGGAGAGAAGACGAAGGAACAGGAAAATAGTTTGGAAATTACTTGCGAGCTTGTAACCTTGGAAGAAAGGGTCTTATAAATTTTAGCTATGCTCGCTGACCAGATTATTATGCACAAAGGAAAATAGCATACATACATATTATTTTAACTCAGAGAGACCATTCCAGAGGTTCGCCAAACCATTCTTCTCTTCCCTCCCCCCTTCCTCTTCCAATCTGCCACTGTCTTGCATGTATCTTTCTCATTCAAGATTTGGTTTTCAAATCATGTCTCCGTAAGCTTCTTTCGCATGTCAAATAGAAAGAAATTAGAATTAATTGGAACATAATGATCAGTGTTCTCGAATTCTATGATGTGGAGCTGCACACACTGCATAAAGGAAGATCTTTCCTCTATAGCGACATTTTCAGTATTGTTCAGTCAATTCGCTGCATATATAAGTGATAAACATTTGTGTCAGCGCTGTTTACAGTCTTCCAAAGATATTTGAACTCTGCATAGCTCAGTAGACAGAATATAACGAAGGAGGATCTTCATCAGCATTTGTTATCACATGTTCTCCTAGTGATTTGGTTCCACTAAACTAGCTCGAGCTAAAGTGAAATCTGAGAATGGTAACGTTTGCTTCACGACTACAAGGGAGAATGTAAATGCTTATTGTCTGAATGAGGAAGACGTTTTATGTGGGATAAGTGATAGAATTTGCATGACGGGGCAAATTGCACCCATGGTCTTGCCGTTTCCAAATGAAACTTTCCAAATAGTTGGGAGTTTAGACTTCTACGTTATCAGAAAGCCAGTGTTTTCATTTGCCTTACGCAAGCAATGCTAGGGTACTCATTTTTGTTTGCTAAATTGTCTTCGGAGTTACTGCTGGAAATAATCGCTCAAATAGAGAAGCAGCTATCACCACTAAAGGAATGTGTGTTTAATTAGAGACATCACCAATGTGAGCGCTTGAAAATATCCAAGTTAAATTTCGCTTTGACTCCCCATTGTAAAAGCAAACTTTGACTGACACGGTGAAAATTGTCATTTCATTGCAAAATTTCAGATCTCACTCTGCTCAATGTTATCCAAACATATTAGCTGAACCAAATTGGTGCCGAAGAAATTTTGCTTTGCTTGTGGAGGACATCTCATCTCCATTCTTAATTGATTTGATAATAACTTGTTGATGGGTGAATCAGATGTTAGTTTAGACCCCGAAGAGCGAAGCATCCATTATTTAAACAAAGTGAGATTTGCAACCATGTATCCACAAGGGTTTTGAAATGCCCAATGTTATCATTGCATTCTAAACTATTGTGACAGCAATTGCACTTTGGAAAAACTTTTACAGCAACCAGAAAAAGTTTTGGGATGCTTTCTAAAGCTCCTCCGGGACTACAACCTTAAAGAAAAAATTATTCTCACGATACTAATTTAAACTTTCTCAAAGAAATTTCAATCACTTAAAAGCAAAACAAGTCATTCCTGAACATATGGCCCTGCTCAGAGCTTGTATTGGCCACTTCGACTTCTGACCATTCCCTTGTTAGTAGCCTATTTGTAGTAGGGCTAGGAGACTATTATAAACTCACAACTACTATTCCTTCAAGCACGGAAGTCCAGATTTGATTTCTGAAAACAAGTTAGTTGAACGGGGAAGTAAAAAAGAACAAAAATGAAAGAAGAACAAGAACCATTAAAATGTTGCAAACACGGTTTATGTTGGCAAACTAAAATACTTCGCGAGGCCGTCGCAGCCTTAATAAAGGAACGATGTTTCAACTATCACGTTGTTACATTTTATTTCCACTACATAATCCCATATTGGGACGAATCAATCAAAACATAAATAGAGAGTAATTGTAAGCTATAGACTATCCCCAATCTCATTGGACAATGTTTTCTCCGATAATGGGACAAATCGGAGCACAGGTTTAGAAAAACCTGCCACACTTTTAGTAGGACGAAGTCACATGTGTGTCTTCTGTATTGTAGTTTCATCTCTTCACGAAAAGAATATTATTCTTTCTAAATACTCTTTCTAAGAAAATCATCGTCTCGTATTAAGCTCACCGATTTTGTGTTCTTTTTTCTATAAATTGCTGCTGCTCAAGCAACATGCTCTGTCAATTCAAGTTCCATTGTGACTCAAATGCAGCGTCCGAGCGGCTCTAGCAACCTCCGCAAATCATGGCCAAATACGGGAAATCAAACTGAATTCAATGCTCAACGGTATTTTTACACTGTTTTTCAACGAAAAATTGAGGTATAAGTGGAACCGTGTGCGGCCCGCCCACTCAAAAGAAATTGAGGTATGATGCCTGTCACGCTCTCGTTCAAAGAGGATAGCGCCAAGGCATCCTTGTTGCACAAAAAATAGCTCCAAAAATAGGTTTTCTGATGAATTCTTCGAAATCCATATTCAAAACCAGCCACAAACAGTCCGGATAAGATTTTAAAAAATGGAAGTAGAGTATCTACCGGTAAGCTGTTTTTAAAGGCAGTGCGAACAAACAATTTTTGCACTTAGGGCTTTCGGTATGTAAAATGCTTGCAAGACCCTGATTAAAACATAGTTGAAGCGACAGCGCAAACGATTCAACACTTTTGAAAAAACTTGATGTCTTTGATCTACTTGCAGACTTCTAATTCAATCACTTCAAAATAGTTACTTATTGGGGCCTTATTTAATTATTTGAGCTAATGCTGATCGAAAAAACATGTAAACGCCTAACAGAAGTCCCAAGAACATGCGATCAGCATGACGTCAAAAGTTTTCTTCTCAATTCCTTGTTTATTTTATAGTATTCCTTTTTCCACCAGAGATCATATTAGATTGTAAAATGGGATTAGATGTGACCATCCATATTAATGCTAGGACCCTACCGTGTTTCATTATTTAGGGGTGATAGCTCAATGAAAGAGAATCACAAAAGGAAATTCAATCCTAAGGTAGGCAATAAAAAATCATTGTCAGACCTTCGCATCTCTTCTGCAAAAAGAATTTTAGAACTTGTCTTGTTCAGTGGCTGCAAAGCTTTTTGTATTGACGCCAAAGTTTACGGCTAATATAAAGATACTGGAGTGATGGCACACATGCTAATATAAAGATACACGGTGAAGGCATTACCTTTCAGGGCGAACGGTAATATTTTTCATTAATCTTTCTCATTTAAATTTTCTTACCGTAGATGTAGCAGAGCCCGATGAAAAAGAGTATGTTGTATTTGTAACAGTGTATACATAATTCTGACTCTCCAGATGAGCCGGGTAGGGGTGACACCGAATACGTCTAATTAGATTTGAGCACTGGTGCATTCCATTATCAGTCAAAAACTTACTACTATCACGAAAGATATTGAAATATCAAGGATTCTAGAAAAATTCCTTAAATGGTCACTTGTGTTTCGCTTGCGAAATCCTCTAGGAAATGACGAACTATGCTGACCGAACCAATGGGCTACAATTAGTTAGCAAATGTCTTTTCTCCAAAAAAGAATCACTTAGGTTCCTTCCGACGGCGGATTGTACATAATTTTGTTGAATGGAAGCGCAATGTTTATGGCAGTATAGATAATACGGTAAGACACACTAGTTTTCCTCCGAGCTTGACAATTGCCTTTTCGGAGTGTTCTAGTGCAGTGCTCGAAGCTGTGCGTTGCCGCTCACAAAGCTTTCCAATATTTTCTTCGAAAATTTTTGATTTTGATATGTATCGAATAAACTTTACTCTCAAAAATGTAGCGTGCAGTTTAACTAGGAAGGAAGCGCCGAAATGCACAATCTTCTGAGTAAGCCACAAACTAAGCTTTCCTTTCCTCTCATGTCAAGAACTTTTTTAACGGAAAGCTTGAGGTCATTTGAAAAAGATTGAAGTGATCAAAAGTACCAACAGCAGGGTGTATTCCAAATTCTGAGAGTAAATTATTTCAAAGCAACAGAAAATGGATTGATATTTCTTTCATCGCTAATTATTGTACATAATAATATGAATCAGGTATGCACCACAAATTTCAGTGCTCTTATGTTTCGTTATCGCCTGGCTGTCTCCTCTAATGTACATTTTGTGCAAAAAATTTTTCAACTCACCTGGAAAGTCCTCAGGTCGAAGTGACTTTTCAGATGGCTCCTATAGCACTCTCAAGAGCCTTGTGCGGTGGTTCCACCGCTTTTTTAAAGAAACGACTTTTTGAAAGAAGTTATGATCGTTCGAATGTCCGATTTTCCAAGCTTCAAGTGGCATAAAATTTCGAAAAGCTCTACAAGACACCTCTGCGAATTTCCACTGATTGTGCTCCTTTTTTATAATGAATAAACTTGATACAACATTTCCCATTTTGTACAGCGTCCAATGTTCCTCAGAAGGGTATAGGAGCCATACAAAAAGGGCACTTTAATCAAAATAGCCTCCCTTACAGTTACTCCGATACCTTGCTTTGCAGAAGATATATGCCAGGGAAATATATGACATGGCGTTGCATCTACCTATGTCGTAGATGAGGTTCTTTTCAGTTCTTCCTACGGAGGTGCTGCAGTTTCAAATAAACACTGCATTTACTTACAATCAAAGAAGGCCTCCAACATAACATATATTACCAAGAATAAAGATTTAACCCAAATATGAGTGTATTGGTGGCAAAGGTATTGGTACTTACTTTATTTTGTTACTCAATGAAGAGCTTCGACCATGACGATTTGATTTTTTCGCAAATTTTCGGCCATGTTTTGAACTTCTCACTACCAAGACCTGTGGCAGAAGTTATCAAGGTGTGTTGAAAGAAACCGAACGGAGCCAAGTATATCATCCTTTGGGATTGACAGCGGAGTATGAAGTCATACAAAAAAATCATCCATGATTATCCGAAGGAGAGCTGGACGGAACGGCTGCGAAATTGGGCAAATTCAAGTCTAGTCTGACCTCACTACATTTAGGCCAATGAGGCTCAGATGAGTTAGAGTGCGTCATGGCCTACTCGACAGTACACGAATCGGCACATCGGGTGCTTACTTTTGATTGAGTAGTAAAGTAATCAGGGATCAGCACCTGATCGTTTTTAAAGAAGGAGTTTAGTGCATAGTTGCAAGAAGTACTGTCGACGCCATTTAGCTATTTAAACGGTATAAACTTTAGAAGTAGTCGATGAAAACGAGTATACCATCAAGTGTTCACAGAGAGCTAGGATCTAAATGCAAGCGAAAATTCGATAAAGCGTGAAACCCAGTTAGGTACTGTTTGAGTAATGGCTTATAATAATCAAATGTCTTGTTGTATGCCTAACATCCTGGAAATGCGCTCAAAGTGCTAAAGCAAGCACAACACATGCTACTTGTATATACAATGACAGTAAGTGGGTTGGGGTAGATACATTGATAACTTTCTGCGTGCGACTGAGAATAGAAAGAGAATGAATTCCCATTTTTTCAACGATCTTTTTCGCAATGCAAGTAGTAATAGAAGCAAGATCAGGCTCAAGCAAACTTTTTACAGCGACTGACTACCAAATCATATACGCTGTTCTTCTTGCAAAGACCCAACCCCAGCTCCTGAAAATGGAAATCGCCTAAGCAGTCATCTATGCAGAAAACTGAAAACTGAAAACTTCAACCCGAAATTCAGACTGACTTTCAAAAATGTGCGACGGTCGCAAACACATCGAGCTTCGCGATCATGCACAGTCCTACGCTCTCCTTATAATATCTCGCGGTCGTTTTTTGAAGTGAGATCAAGTCCGCTCAAAGCTTTCTTTTGGACAATCTTGGCAAACATGTCCTGCCTCATAGACCGGGACCACGAGAACAAGTCCCCTTTCCTTTTTTGCTAAAGGGGGCAGAAGTATGATTTCTGCGAAGTAAAAGCGGCCAAAATGGGTTTCAAGCAATATTTTTGATAAGTTAGCATTGATCATGCCGCATAAGCCTTCGGGACCTTCCTTCCCTCAAGTCCAAGTTTGCTTTGCTTCTTTATTGTAGGAGGCAGAGGTATGATTTCTGCGAAGTAAAAGCGGCCAAATTGGATATCAAGCGAGCTTTTGTACAGTTTAGCATTGAAATTGAGAAGTTCTTAACAGAAATGCACTGCCGCATGAAGCCCTTAGGCCTTCCTTCCCTCGAGATCAAGCTCTCGCTTTGCTTCTTTGTTATAGGAGGCAGAGGTATAATTTCTGCGAAATGTTAGGTTGTAAAGGAAGAGTCCGGGCACTTTTGAAGATTTCGTTTTTTGATGCATTTTTTTGCCGCTCCGTCGGTATTTGACACCGAGTTTTTATACTGTTCGGTAGAAGGAAGCCTAATCTCTTCGAAGCCGCTTCTGATTTTCATCGATAGCAAAGCATGATGATCTACACATCAAAAAAGGAAAGCTTTCTAACCATGACAATTTCACAACTTTTCTTCCTGCGGCCATTTTTTTGTGAAGTTCATAGGTTTTCGTCCAAATTGTGTGTGACCCAATCGAGGACACTTTTAGCTTCTGACCCGCAGCTGCACTCGTTTTGCGATTGCGCTCGGAAATTACAAGCTGTCAAACTTGCCTCTGACTGCAACTATTTTCGCAGCTGACATCGCTTCTGCGAGAATCGCCATTGGGTCCAAAAGATGTATAAGGCATTAACCCAACAATCTTGCAATAATCAAAGATTTGCTGTCTCCTGTGGAGAACGAGAAGACTTCAAAGTCGCTTACTCGAAAAATGGTGCATTTTTAAGGCAAAAAATGGTCGATTTCTTAACCTTTCTGGAAAAACTTATTTTGCAGATAGTCGCTCAAAGGCATAGTCTCCAAGACAGCCCTGGCAGACTTCTATATAACTACAGCGTATGAGCTGTCCACTCTCGTCATGCCTGAGATATTCTGCGCAAATAGCTTAGTTTTCCCGTCGATTTTTTCCGCTTCTGCGCATGCTGGTGGACCGCAGCGAGACGCTGAAAAACCAGCAAGATAAATATATGTTGTAAGCAAAATTGTCTTTGCAATGAAGTTTGTAGCTTCAAAGAAGAATCAATCTGCTTGAAGTTACAGCAATTTGAAAAAAAAAATTTTGCGTGCCCGGGAACTTTCTTTAAGACCTAATAAAAGCGGTCAAAAGTGGATTTCAAGCGAGCTTTGTATAATTTAGCACTGAAACTGAGAAATTCTTAAGAGAAATGTTTGCCGCTTGTAGCTCGTGGAACCTTTCTTTCGAGACCAAGCTCCCTTGCTTCTTTGTTGTAAGAGGCAGAGATGTGATTTGCAAAGTAAAAGCGGTTAAATGTCGACTTCAAAAGAGCTTTCGTATAATTTAGCATTAAAACTGAGAAATTATCAACAGAAACGCACTGCCGCATAAAGCTCCTGCAGCTTTCCTCTCTTCGAAACCGATTCTCCTCTGCTTTTTTTGATTTTTTAAGGCAAAAGTACGATTTTGTTTTCGCAATTCGATCTCGTATATCATACTTGAGGCCATTGCTGTTAGAATCTTGTTGCCGCAGATTGGTTATCCTATTGGTGCTCAGTTTCCCTTTCGCAGTTGAACCATATTTCGCCAAAGTTTCTTTGCGGTGTGATCGTCTGACTTTGGATACGTCCAGTTTCTGTAGTGTTTATTTTATATGCATGGTTCTGCTTCAATTATATCCTTGGCCGGTGCTTATCTTGAATAATTCTGTAGTGTGTGAAAGTGGAACTGCAGATTAACCGCAACAGGGAAAAAAAGCGTGGAAGATGGAAAGTGTGGGAGTTTGCGCTTAATACCAAGAATTTGATGATTTTGCGCTTCTATGACAAAAGCGGCCAGCTACGGCTATGGGCTGCCAGCGGCGGCTGCCGCCGCGGTATGAAGGCACTTTTATAGCGATACTAAAAGATGTAAAACTCGCTGAAGCTTTCTATCAGATAATCTAGCAAAAAGGTCCTGCTGTGAAGCCCGTGGCTCTGTCTTCTTTTGAGACCAGCCTCCTCTGCTTTTCTGCTTTTGGGTGCCAAAGCATAACTTTCGTGGAGTAGGCGCGGTTAAAATAGATTTCAAGGATTCTTTCAAACTTAGCCTTGAAAACAAGGAATTGTTCGGAAAAATGTCCTGCGGGAGTAACGACCCTAGGGGTCGCTAACAAGTGGATTGGGGCAGATACATTGATAACTGTCTGCGTGCGACTAAAAATAGCACCTTAAAAACAAGGAATTGTTCGGAAAAATGTCCTGCGGCAGTAGCGACCCTACGGGTCGCTAGCAAGTGGGTTAAGGCAGATACATTGATAACTGTCTGCGTGCAACTAAAAATAACAAGAGAATGAATTCCCATTTTCTCAACGATCTTTTTCGCAATGCAAGTAGTAGTGGAAGCAAGGACAGGCTCATTTCAAGATTTCATTTCAAGATCATTTCCATTTTCTCAACGATCTTGGGGCAACATAAGTAAGTAGTACTAGAAGTAAGATTTATTCTCAAGGGAACTTTTCATGGTGAGTAGCTCCCAAATCATCTACGCTGTTCTTCTTGCAAGTACCCGACCCAGATACCACAGCTAAATATGAAGATCACCTCAGCAGTCATCTATGTAGAAGAGCTTTCAACCCGAAACTCAAGCTGACATTCAGGAACTGTGCAACGGCCGCTAACACATCAAGCTTCGCGATCATGCACAGTCCTATACTCTCCTTATTACGTCTCACCAAGAAACGGTCATTTCTATAGCGAGACTAAAGCTTGCTCAAAGCTTTTTCTTGGACATTCCTAGCAAAAATGTCCTGTCGCATGAAACCTCGGTATTCAAGAGTATATTTCAAGCGAGCTTTTGCATGATTTAGCATTGAAACTGAGAAGTCCTTAGCCTAAATGTGCTGCCGCATAAAGTCCTTTGAAGCTTTCCTTTCTTTGAGATTTATGCTTTTTGAAGCAGAAGTGCGGTTTTCGCAAGATAAAAGCGGCCAAAGTGAATTTCAAGCCTTTCCTATGAGATTCAACACTGAAACCTAGAGAATCATATCAAAAATCTTCTGCCGCATGAACACTAACTCTTTTCTTCCATTAAGACAAGCTCCCTCTGCTGTGTTGTTTTTATTGGCAAAAGTAGGGATTTCACAAAGTAGAGCCGCCAAAAACAAATGCAGCAAGTTCTGTGAATTTTCACATTAAAGTCTAGTTGCAAGAAATGTGTTTTCTAGTGGATTTGTTGGGTCTTTCCTTTCAGCAGACCGAGCTCCCTCTTCTCATTTGTTTTTAGAGGCAAAAACAATATTTTCACATTGCAAAAGCATCCAAAAGTAAGTATTTAACATGTTTTTGTGAGATTCAGCATTTAAGAGTAGAAATTTAGCAAAATGTTCCTAGAAATTTAGAAAAATGTACTACAGCATGAATCGACTGATTCTTTTCTTCCAACGAGACGTAGCTCCCCTATTTTCTATTTCCAGAGGCAAAAACAATATTTTCAAAAACAAGCATTCACAAGGTGAGGTTTAAGCGAATCCCCGTAAAATTGATAGTTTATATTATCAATTTCCTAACCTTTATATTGTTCAAAATCATAATGTGCTTTTCGAAAACTAATGATTGTAAGAAGTTAGGCAGGATTATAGGAAGCAAAATGGGCGACAGTTTTCAAAATTATGATAGCAACTGGGGGTCAGACATTTGCACTAATTCGGTAGTCTGGAATCAATATTTCGTTGTTGTTTGAGCTCTACACATGACACGCACTTGATCTCCTTCTTGCTTGTTTATGAATGAGGAGGTGATTTTTGACGACTGTTGCCCATATTTGCACTTTCCATGCGGAGCAAGCTCTATAATTTGCACTTAAAGTGCATACAGTCTGGAAACTAACTACGAACGCCGTCAACTCTACGTCGCTGTTATGCAAACTA
The DNA here is from genome assembly GCA_958299035.1 of Cylicocyclus nassatus. Classification (NCBI taxonomy): domain Eukaryota; kingdom Metazoa; phylum Nematoda; class Chromadorea; order Rhabditida; family Strongylidae; genus Cylicocyclus; species Cylicocyclus nassatus. The sequence continues at coordinate 52,807,656 of CATQJL010000223.1, read as the reverse complement.
TGTGGATCCTCCCTGAGTGCATGCGCTACCCAGTACTCTCTCGGCGTTTCTCAGCACATCCGTGTTAGTTCATGTTCGCAGTTATATTTCGTCGCCGCATAATCTGGACTGCCCTCGTTGTCGCGAATCTGCTGTTAACACTGTAAGAGAACACATAGCACAACGGTAAAGCATATGGGGGAGGAGAGTACCCTCGTCGCATCGCTTTGGCAGTTACCAAAAGATATTATAGTAAGATCACTCCGAAAGGACACCCGAGTTGCTCGCCGATTGTTTTCTGTAAGGTATTTCTTTCGCAAAGACCTGAGAATTCGTTTGTTGAACTGCAACAAAACATACTCATTCAAAATAAAGCTTATGAAGCTTTTATAATTTAGATACATTGGCACTGGTACGAGATATACAGTGCTGGACACTATTTTATTTACAAGGCCGAGTTACGCAGTCTTCCCACTTCTTTTGGAGCGCTGGCTAAAAACAAAAAACCGCTTTCTTAGAGAGCACTGCACATTATCTCCAAGTCTCTTTTTCTGGTTCCTTACGCATGCATGCTTTCAATAGAAATGAATAATAATTCCTTCTTCTCACATTTTTTGCTTCAACAATAAGTACACCACATGGGGTTTTCGCAGCATGCCTAGTATTCATGATCGAGTTGCGCTACAAAATGCAGATTTGGTCATGGCTTACAGATCCGCCAGAGTTTACCTAGAGACTTAGTATGTGCGCTGTGCGCTCTTGAAATCGTAAGCCGTAATGTTGGTATACCTTCTGCCTCTACGTCTGGGAGCGGAGTGGCTCAGGCAAAATGCATACCTTGATAAAGCAATGTAGGTGCGTGAAGTTAGCCCCTCGGGGAATGAGTTCTGATTTCTATCCATGGGAGACCGAGGCTCCACTTCTATCAAGGCAGTAAGTAGTTGCAAAGCTTCGCTATGAAATAGTTTTCCTTGTTCGAGATTCACTTGAATATAGGGTAACCGATGGTGTTGAGTATCTCGGTGATCTATGTCGTAAATACGCGGGATAAAGAGGTCTCGCGCGGAGTTCCTTGGAATTCTGATTCTTGCAAGGATTCTCCTTTCTCCACCACTTGCATATTATTGCGTGCTTACAAGGGAAAGAAGGCTGGTCAAAGTGGCCTTTTAAAATGGGATGTATACTGCCTTGTAGAACTTGGAACGCTTATTCCAAATCTACCTTTGCTATCTGCTGCGGGCTTCTGGGCGACGAGTTATGAAGGTTTTTGTGGGTAAAAATCTGAAGCAAAAATAGGGTAAAATCAATCGTAACCCTTTCCCAATGTTCAAATGAGGCAGCAGCGAATTGGTATATTTGAATCAAGAATATTTGTTCCACCGAGTGACGCGACTACCAATTAAGCCCTATAAAAATGTTACGATCGATTTTAGCCTACTCTTGCATTCAGATTCTTACTCACAAAAACTTTCATAACTCGTCGCCCAGAAGCCCGCAGCAGATAGCAAAGGTAGATTTGGAATTAGCGTTCCAAGCTCTGCAAGGCAGTATACATCCCATTTCAAAAGGCCACTTTGATCGACCTTCCTTTCCTTGTTAGACTTCTTCTTTTTCCTGCTTTCTTATATGCCAAAGACGAAGCCATCTCTATATTGGTGGTTGCCGCGGTACCTGCCGTTCTCTTTGACTAGATTTGAAGTACCAGTAGCAGACAACAATTGAAATAAAGACTAAAAATATGGGCCCTGCAGTCCATAGAAGAAAGTAGAAAATATTGGGCTTAACGATAAAAATAGGGCAGCTTGATTTTTATTACATTTTGAGATTTTTCGTTCTCACCAACAATAAGCAGGCTGCAACTTAAACGTCGCTTACATAACCGACCTTCGCCTATTATTCTGGCAAGACGTTGCCGCTCCTCTCTCACAACCGTGCGCGTAGCGCCGTGAAGAACTCAAACAGGCCTTTTTGAACAATTCTCAATCTTGCACTGCTATACCGTAAAATCGTAAAGCAAATGACATACCATTCGAAAGAGCTCTTCATGCTCTTTCAAACGATATGTTAAGTGCATGAGATTTCTCTTCAATTTCAAAAAAAGCGAAAAAACCTGTGGCCGTATTTATCACTGATACCTTGAGGTAAATTCTACCTCCAGGTAGTTTTATCAATCATTATCAGCAAAATTACATTGAGAATTTACCTCAAGGTACTTTGTGAATACGGGTACTTGCTGATAATGAATGATAAAACTACCTGAAGGTAGAATTTACCTCAAGGTATCAATGATGAATACGGCCACTGAATAGCTAATCTTAGCGTGATAAAAAACCAAAAAATCATGTTTTGCCCTATACGTTTCGAAGATAGATAAAATTTGAGGTAAGTTGCACATGAATGGATAGAGCGTAAAAAGCTCTATCAGATGGTATTTAGAAAACATGCGTTCACCTGCAAAGAACTGAATAACGCGTATCTTGGTTCTCGAAGCTGCTAATGGCCATATCTCCTGACTTCGAATGTTGAGGTCACCAAGCCGTTGTGGGTTTGGTGACTGTCCCACCACCCACTCCAGCAGTGGTATTTTGGGTGGTCTCACATGTTTCACTGCGCAGATACTGCTCAAAGTTCATAATTTGTCGAAGTGATTGACTTTGTATTTCAGCAAGTATAAAAATAATTAGTTATGTGCATAACCTTATATAGGTATTATCTGTAAGAGGATAACATATTCTAACATCTACCAAAACTGGAAAGAATCACTTCTCTTTCTTAAACGCCTCATTTTTTTACCGTTCACCCTATAGACCACTTCATCTGGCCTACCCTTGCGAAGTTTGTGGTGGTGGCTTCATAAATAGAACGAATATTATATTCTTTTGATCTAACAGCGTCTTGGACTTGCGAAAAAGCGTCATCGAAAAGGCCTCTCTATTGGCGCCTCCTAAGATATGCCGAGAATCATTTACAAGCAATGAACGAGGGCTGAATAAGAAAGGGCTTTCTTAGTACCCGTCATTGCGGGAGGTAGGAATTTTTGTGCACCTTTACTCTTATGTTCCCTATATATGGACAGAGTGTTTCTGCAGACTCCTTTACCAAATCTTTGGTCCTTGGAACAGAGAACTAAAGCTTAGTTTCTTCTAGTATGATTGGAGTTATGAGATAACATGTTCCGTTCACTATGTGATCTTCGATTACACTTAAAGCCGTTATAATCTTACACCTTGATACAAAGACTTCTTCTCTGTATACAGTGGCTGCAATATCCTCTCAATCCAGCAGAATTCGAGCCATCCATGTAGGATCTGTTTGACGGAGAGCCAGTATTTGTCGGAACTGCAGATACTGCCGCCGGCATCTGTTATTAAAGTTTTTACGGGTAGTAAAATCGTCATTAGGAACAGCATAAAGAGATGATCTTGGAGCCTGTTGAGGCGATGGAGATTTGGCGTCGTGAGGTGGCGGCTGTCCAGCGATAATTAGCGGAGGCGCTCGATCTAGCATTAGTGGCATGGTCTCGATATATGATGATGTGACCCATACGGAGATTGATTTGGGCCGTCGTCGGGTGGTGAGTGGCAGCGGTAAAGCACTAGATGTCTATTAACCTATCATTTGCTCTCGGAGGGTAGACGGCAGGGTCAGTAATCGTTTGCTGAGGGTATACGACCGGTTCCTGGGGCAGGTACGGAAATGGTTGCGGAAAATAGTTTCGTGGAAATGGAAAATAGTCCTGAAGCATCGCAAAAGGTTGTAGGAAAACCTCGGAGGGCTCCTGGCGTGCCAAAGTTACATGGTCGGGAGAGAGCAGGGCGCGAAATCCTCGTCGTTGTCCACGACCCCTAGGCCGGTAGTAGTCCCCCCGACCTGGCGGCAGGTCTCGTCGGCAGGTAGCTGGCACCTTTTCCGTGAGGTGGCCAGAAAGTGAGACCCCAAATTTAGGCCGTCCCAGGCCTTATTCCAACTCCATAAAGTCTGCGGTTCCAGAACTTCTGCTTTAGTAAAATATCTGGAAGCGCAGGAGGAGCTGCCGGCAACTTCGCGATGTCAGTTGCAAGCAACCTGCCGGCAGCTGACATCGCGAAATCCGCGAGATGGCAGCTGCCGGCAGGTCAGAGAGCACGGAAAATAGCGTGCTCTTTTGAGAGAGGGAGCTGCCGGCATCTCGACGTGACCCTACCACGTCGAGATGGTGGCACCTTTGCCGACGGCGTCTGCGAATTTGCGATTTGCGGCGATATCACACAATTTACGTCAGGCGAAAAAATCAGAAATTCTACTTTTCACCAAAAAACTATCATTTTTCTCATTATATGAGTTTTTCTTTTTTAAGACGACAATTTTCTTACCGGAAAAAAATCCAGTAATGCCTTAAAATCATAAAGAACACCATCTTTTTTGGCAATCCCTTATAAATCTCGTTTGCACCGATTTCGCCCCTCTCTCACTCATATCAATCAGCTGTTCTTTCAGGTCAAAGTCTCTCACGCGATGTATCGATCCTTCTTACAGGCAGCAATTTACCAGCGCGTTCCTCCTATTGCTGGTGCAAACGGCGATGGCTGACCGAATGGTCGAGTGGTTAACGTGGTGGCACTTCAAGTTAACGCACATAGGTTCGGCCGCGGGCGAGGTAGCACTTTTGCGGCTGTCTGGGTCGTCAAAATTTAATGTGCAAAATGAATGCGTGCTATGGTTACATAAGATTATTAAAACCTATAATCACTCCGCGAGCTGCCGGCGGAGTTGCATCTTTCCGCGATGTGTGCCTACTTGCCGGCATCTATGATGCCACCAGGCAGGGTAGATTACTACCGGCCCAGGAGTTATTGACCGCTAGATTTCCCCGGCTGGTTGACTCTAAATTAACTCTAGTAGTGATTTAAGCTATGGATGAGTCGTTGAGCTGACTTTAAATCTTTTCGAGCTTATCATTGACTATGACGGAATTGGTAGTTCTCATAGCTTCATGATCCTCTGTGCGTTCCTGATCGAGAATTCTAGCTTCTTTTTTGCGCTTACCACTTCTTCATAATCCTCCTTCTTAAGTGTTTTTCTAATAGCCTTTCTTATGCCTGCGCGCAAGCTCTTAATGAATACATCAATGGCAAGCTGTGATATGAGCCTTTTATCTTGCCCTTGGTACGCTACGTTAGCTTTTGCCAAAACCTTTCGCGCAAACTCTCCCACTGAATCTTTTTCTTGGTTGAGTCCATGTAGTTCATCCCAAACATTATTTAGGGCGGCATCATTTTTACACTTCTTGGCAAGCTGTGCTACCAAGTCATCCCAGTCCATAGTGTTGGCGTTTTCTATTGAATCAAATTTAACTTTTGCAGAGCCTGCGAGGAACATTGGGAGTGGACTTTTAGTGTAAGGAATGTCAAGTCCTTCTACTATGTCGACGTAGTCTCCCAAGAATTCCTCAAAGGTCCTGTCGCCTACTCCAGAAAATTTCTCAATGCGATCATTAAGAATTTTATAGGAGTGGTTAGTAGGATGATCTGGTTCATGTGGAGGTCTAATTTCTTGCCGCTGTTGCTGGAAGGTACTAGCTGGATTGCGGTGGAAGTCCTCTTGCTGATCTTGTCGCTGAGGCTGAGACTCGTCGCTGTGTCCATGGGCCCGACTAGCTGTTTTTTTTTTGACGTCTGTCCCTGTGAACGAACCGTTTCCGGGCATCTTCACAGCTGGCTGCATAGATGTATGCATGCATCTATGCGTGGTAAACAAAAATGCGAGTGGGCCGGGCGCTCCGCCCACTTTTGGCAGGCCCGGCCCACTCCGTAAAAACGCTCGAAAACTGCACAAAATCAAAGAATTTGTGTAGATCCTGGCATTTTTGAAAAGTGGGCAGAGCTTGCCACTGAGGGAGTGGAGCCTGCGTAACCGGGGGCGGGGTCAAAATCAAGGTTGTTTGAGATTCCCCAGTCATCTACGAGTTTTTCTATGCGTTTTGGGAACGGAAAAAGTTTTTGTAGAGGGCAAAGAAGTGGGCGGAGTTTGCCAAAAAGGGCGGGGCCAACATGAAGATTTCGTGACCCTAAACTGATTATGTGAACCTATATTGGAACGATTGTGCACATTAGAACTGTTATTTCGGGTGTCGTGCACCATTGCGCGACATCGTCCATAGGGACATACTGCCTGTCGCCCACCATTGAGCGACACTGTCGTCAACGTGTTAAGTTTAAAAAAAGCTGATACTTAGATGTTCTTTCTTGATATCTCTTCGATTTCCTCGAACTGCTCCTGAAGGGTCCTCTCACGCCTTTCAGGAGTGGATCTAGGCGATTCTGTCTTCCACTTCGATTTTTTCTTCAGTTCTTGCTCAGGAGCGGTGTGCGGTGATTCTGCCCTTTGCGTGGCCTTTGATCTAGTGATGAGTGCCAACTGGAGAAGAGATTGAGTATTTCAACATACTCCCAGCATGGCTCTCTTATGTATTGTTTTACATTTTTAGTACATACTTTGGAAAGAAAAAGAAGGGAAAAAAGATTGAGACCCGTGCTGAGTTTCGCGGTAAAATAGCGATCAGATGTTTAGAAGGTCCTTGTATGAAGAAAAAGAAAAGTACAGCGCTCTTGATTTTACTCAACTAGTGCTTACTGGTGCACACAAGAAAAAAATCGTTCATTAATTTATAGTAGAGAAAAAAAACTTTATTACCGGCATCCAAAAAAATCTTTATTTAAGAAAAAGAATGTTCCTCATATAAATTTCAACCTCGGGCCGACATTCGTCCGTTTACCTTACGCCACAGTTTTGATGACGGCGATCCCGGGGGCGGATTTTGTCCCACGGCAAGGGCGCACCCCTGAACTTGATGTGGCGGGGGCGTTCGAACTGCACATGCTGGTTTTGTTTGATTCCTCCCACGCGGAAGCGTGGTGGGTCTCCTGCTGCTGCCTATTCTGCTGTTGTAGTTCATTTACATGTTTATTAAGCTGGCATCTGGTGCACATAGGAAAATTATCTACTGAACGATAACTTTCCTATGTGCACCAGATGTGAGGGAGTGTTGTTAGAGAAACTATTATTTTGTACATCACCCAATAATGAGAAAAAAATTAGAAAAGAGAGGAGGAACGAACGGATTGTTGTTATGGATTGGTTTCAAGAATTTTTCGGAGAAGACGGGAGGCGGAAAATAGGGGAGGGAGAGGTTAGGAGAAATAACAAAATAATGACTATGAAAAAAAAAACTGGGTAATTTCATTCGATTTTGTCATTGCGCAGCGTTAAAAAACATTAGTTAGTCACGTTGGTGCGCTAACCTGGCCAGGGTCTTTTTTGCCCTCTTTGATGGAATGTTAGCATGAAACGTGACCAAAAAAGAAGAGGGGGGGTCAACTGTCAAAAAGAAATTACAGACATAATTGCTTACGAGGGTCCTACAAAACAGAACTGGGGGGGGGGGGGAGGGAGGGTTTTTCTCCGAGAACCCGGAACCCCCATGTGGTTCGTTCTCTTTTTATGGTAATAGTACGCTAGTTTGAAAGACGAAGACAGCCAACCAACGGAAGTATTTACATAGACGAAACTACTAACCGTTTATTATAATACTAAGGAAGAAAATGAGAAAAAGGAAAAATAAACTCTACTTCTGAGCCCTAAGAGTGAGAAAGAGAATGCTCCTAAGAAGCTTATATAGGGATAAGAAGAAGAGAAAAGGATAAACATGGATCCATCGTCCGGTCCGATGCTGACAACAAGGCCAGCTTATTTATAGTGCTAGAAAATCTAATCAAGCCCTTCGCCGTGCCACAAAAAACAAAGCAACATTGTCTTACATATGAGATAATAAAATAATAGCGATGAACTCAAGCATGTTGACGAGCATTAGACTTCTGAAGACTGGTACACCATGGTACTTCTTGTGACGGTATGCCATCGCTGTATCATAGTGCAATCCATACAACGACATCCTTACTGCAGTCATCTGCTGCAACTCGGTCACTCGACGTCCTTCCATCCATTTTGAGCTGGTCTTACAGTTGGGCTGGGGCGAGTCTGATCGGTCGCCTTGTCCTCATGGTGCATGCGGGGGAAGTGGAACTTGATGGGCCTCTTCACTCCCGAACCGAACCGTCGGGTCATAACGGAACCCTCCAGGTTGGAAGATTTGTTGGTGTTGCTGCGACTGTTCTGCTTGCCCCGAATGCTACGAATGCTGTGATGAAGATGGCTGCGATGATTGCTGTGGTTGTTTAACCATCTTCGTTTAACTATAGAACTAGAATAAAAGATTTCTTTTAGATGTGCACCAGAAAAATACTATAGTTTCACCTATGTACCACCAGAAAAGAGAAAACTGGTTTTCTTGCAAAAAAAAGTTAAAATAAGGGGGGGGGCGACTGGATTACTTTTGACGAGAAGAAAAATAATTCGACTCAGGAGAAGAAGGAGAGCTTCGGTTGGATTGAAAAAAAAACATTTCTAATACTATTTATTTTAGCGCAACGAAAAAAAATATAAAAAAGATAAAAAAAATTTAAGTGGTGGTAGAAAACATAACAAAAAAGGGAGGGTGTGGGTGGGATTCTTCTCCTGGGATGCCGGAACCTCCATGTTAGCCGCGCCCCTTTTTTCAGTCTCACTAGAGCCAAAAGAGTAGAGGGCCTCGGCTGAACTGAAGGACCAGCTTCCTTAGATAAGACAAAAAACACTCGTGTCAATTACTACCGATTTATTTCCCAGAGATACAAAAGGATAGAATCTACAAAATTTCAAAAAAATCTTACCCAGCTTAACCATAGAAAATGAGAAAGAGACTCTTAAGGAGCCTTGAAGAGAGAGAGATAAGAAGAGGATAAAGTAAACGTCAAGATACATTCATCGTCCGGTCCGTTAATGGCCAGGTTATTTATACAAACAAAAACAATAGCAAGCCCTCAGCCAAACAATACAAAAACAATACAGCATTATCCAAGAAGGCACATCATTAAAGAAACTTAAATTAAATTTGGCTGTCGAGCTCGATAATGTACTTTTCGAGCACTTCCGCAGCCGTAGTTGCAAAACATCATAAAGCCATAGATCCTGTCTCCGTTGAGGCTAAAGGTGGTGAAATATACATTACGGATACTACAGTGCGCTACTAGGGTGTTTGCAGATAGAAATTAGAGTGGAACTGCAAAGTAACCTCATTCTCAGGTATGACGACATAAGATGATCTTACCAGATCGTCATAAGTTCAAATGTGTTGAAGTTTACAAAAAGGAGGGGCAGTAGTAGGTTCCCAAACCACTACTCGAGGGAGTAAGACGCTTACCCATCTGAATAGTACAATTCCGCAGATCTGCCAAGGGACTCATCAGGGTCCTGCCATCGAAGGAAGCTAATTCGCCCGTTTCCATCGAATATAAAGTTCTAAAATGGATGGTAAGATCCTCACAAGGGCATGGACGAATGTGCATCTTCAATTTCAGAAGTCATATACAGGCGTTTAGTAACGCGTTGCATCAGATGACCTCTTACGTCATACATACCTTGCACTCTTCAACTAGTCGTTCTACTATGGTGTATGAGGTACGGATATACAAGATATTGTATGTTTTTTTATGACATCTCGATGACATCTGACACCGGGGAACCGCAGAGATCATTTTTCACTTCAAACAGTTCGACCCTAGTTGCGATCACTGGTTTCCGGGGTATACAGAGATTTCGGCAACTGCAAGGATTGCACAAATTGGGACGTTCCGCAAATTTGGTACGAAAGAGCAATAGGTAAAAAAGAGGAAAGCAATGCAAAAGAGGCTCGCGGGCGGCAAGGGCAAAGCGCTTGATGGTTTTTTGGTCTGAGTAAAAGCTCGCGGAGGATATACCGCTGGATCAAAGTTTTGCGGAGGATAAACTCCGGGGTCTTGAGCCATTTCTTGAAGAAAATATTGCTGCGGTTACGGAAAGTAACTCGGAGAATACGCGAAATAGCCCCTAGGTGTCGAAAAGGGGTTTCTGAAAAGACCGCGTGTTTGAAAAGGATTACTAGGTCGGGAACTTCCTTTCGTACTAAAGATAAGCGATGGATCAGGGCGTAGCTGTCCTCTCAATCGTCCCCGAGGGGTTGGAGTTCCGCGACTAGATGTCTCCGGATCAGATCTAAAAGGTCAATTCGCTAACGGTAAGTTGTTGAGTTGTTCTTGCATTTTCTCGAGCTTATCGCTTACTGTGAGGGAATTGACAGCCCTCAAAGCGTCATGTTCTTCTGCTCGCTACTGATCTAAAATTCTGGCCTCTTTTTCTGCGCTAGACACAACATCGTCATAGTCCTCCTTCTTTGGTAATCGTCTAATAGCTTTCCGTATGTCTGACCTAAGACCCTTGACGAAAACGTCTATAGCTAATTGAGATATAATGCGCTTATCTTGCCCCTGATATGCTATTTTGGCTTTTGCCAACACTTTTCGCGCGAACTCTCCAACAGAATCTTTGCCGTGTCTAAGACCATGCAGCTCATCGCGTACGTTGCTTGGGAGTGCTTCGTTTTTAAACTTCTTTGCCAGTTGTAACACTAGGTCATCCCAAGCCATTGGCATTTTCGATGGAGTTATATTTTCAAAAACATAGGCAGCAGATTTTTAGCGTCGGGATATGAGATACCGACTCTTTCTATCGTGTCTACATAATCCTCCAAAAATTCTTAATTTCTTAATTTAGTCATTCAAGACTTTATAAGAGCGATAGATGGGGTGCTCCGGATTTACGCGAGGTCTGGGTGGATCTTGCCTCTCGCGCTGTTGTTGGTTCTGGCCCGTAGTAAACCTCCTCTCAGCGCAACTCGGCTGGGGGCGGACCTACGTTGAACGTAGAACGAATTAGCCCGGCATCCGGTGAACTATTGATTTGCTTGCTGATCGCTTTCTAGACATGGAAATCTTGTGGGCCCCCAAAAACTTAACACCTTGAGCAGGTTTGGTCGATCAGCTAAGTGAATAGGTTTCAACGCGCAAAACCATGGTTCGGAGCCGGCTAGTGGTAAACTTTTGCTCCACCACGGACAATCTTTGATAGCGGCCGCTATCGAGAAAAATCGATGGCGACCGCTATCAAGGCTATCGCCAAGCAAATAAAGGGATAAAACAATTTTATCATATTTTGGCGAGAATATCATGAAAAACGAAAATTTTGGACCATAAAGCAAATGAAAAAATCAAAAAATCCTTGTTTTATCAGTTTTTGAAGGAGAAACGTAGCAAGCTCTGAAAAAAAGAAGAACTCTAAGAAATCCTGTTTTCTTGCTTTTCTCGCCGCAATCAGCTGTTCATTGATCCCCTCCCATTTAGGCCGCCGAAATCGTGCAGTTTCGCGGTGAATTCGGACCGCAATGATACGTCGGCTAGATTGTCCCGTAAGTTACTCACGACCAACTTACGGGAAATTTGTCTGATGCTCCTCTTAAGCACACTATTTCTCTCGGATCACCCGAAAATTCAACATCGGATAAGTGGCATTCTGGTGAACTGACTGTGACACTTGACTAGACATTTCTGACTGTTGAACTGACTATCCTAAAACACGGGAATGTGGGCGGGATTAAGGTCACCCGAAGAAGTTCTTCTGAATGACTAATCTCAAGTCACCTGAGATGAATGGGGGTTTACTACGGGCCTTGCTGATTTTGTCGCTGGTCCTGTTGGCCTTGCTGAGCTCCAGATCCGCCTTGACTATTTTGGGCCCTTTCTGCTTCAAATTTGAAGGGACTTAGGCCTATGTACTCTTGCTTAAGCTGTTCCTCGAGTTCTCGTAGCTGTTCTTGCAAGATTTTCTTCCTAATTTTCTCTGGAGTGCTGTATAAGAGACTCGGCCTTCTGTTTCGCTTTTGATCTGGTTATATTATAGGTACCAGCTGAAAAATACATTTAATGTCTATATTAATCTTATTCTCAGCTTTCGAGGAACACCTTAACAATGATGGATTTACCCAGTGAACTATCTTACAATGCACAAGAAAGAAAATCATTGTTCAGAGAACAGGGAGAGAACACAGAAAAGAAAGTTTCTATGCAAAATAAGAAACACCGAAAGAAAACTCTTCATACCAAAGAAAACAGAATGTTTTATTTGTTCGCCCGTTCACGGAGCAGTTTCCCTTGTTTTCTTCAAATCGTAGTTTGACTGCGACCAGATCTTCTGGGCAAAACATCATGCTTCGGTAAGGAAAAAGAAAAAAACTTTATTATATACTATATTCAGAAAAAAAAAGATCTTTCGGTGGCTTCTTGTTGTCGTGTTTATTCTTTCCTCTCCGCATTTCCGCTGAGTTGGCGATCCTGATGGGCCCGCCTCCAGGGGTTGCCTTGAGGCAGTTCTTCCGGGGCGGAGCCGCTCGTGCTTTCGCAGTTAGAAATTGCACAGGGGTCGTGTTGAAACTCTCCCGTGCGGAACGCTGGTCGTGGCGCTTCCTCCATGTTGGGCCGCTGAGCTGCTTAAGATGATTGCTCAGAGGCTTCAGGGCTCGTAACCATTTCATTTGTATAACTGAAGTAAAGACTATCTTTAATGTGCATTGGAGGGTATTTTGATAACTTATCCTCAGACCAAAAAAATTGGATGCATTCTTTTTTCTCCGAGCAAGACAAAAAGAGACAAAAAGGGGAGGGGGAAGGGACGACTGGATCATTCGTTAGCTGTTCAGTTTCTAAAATTACAAGAATGAAAAGGTTCTAGGAGAGAAAGAGGGGTTAGAAAACAAAAAAGGGGTATAATACAAAAGAAAATAATAGCTACTACTTTAACTACTTAATTGTTTGGCCGCGCCGTTACGCTACTCGGCCGGATTTTTGTGCCATGCAGTTTGATACTCTCCAAAATTGGTTACTAAACTATACATACATATATTTTTGACACGCGGCCGAAAAAGTGGGGAGGGGAGAGGGGGGGGGGATAAAAGTGAAATATAACGTATAGCTCAGAAATTTACCACGAGAAAAAAAGGGGGTCAGGGTGGTTTTTCTCTCATAGGGAACTGGAACCTCCATGTTAGCCGCGCCCTTTTCCTCTTGCCTGGTCCAGTGGCGAGTTCGAGAACAGTCTAAGGGCGGGACTAAATGAATGATCTGGCTCGAAACACACACACAGATATTACCATTTTATTTCCCCCTAACTCCAAAAATTACGATATGACGGTTATTCAAGTGCTAGGATAAGAATACTACGCGGCCTTATTGAGATTGAGACTCATAAGGAGTTTCTAAACAAAGAACAAGAACTATGAAAAAAAGAGTGAATTAAAACGTAGATCCAGCGTCCGGTCTGATAATGGCCAAACGGCCAGATTATTTATACGTCTGTGAAACAATACTAAGCCCTCAGCCGAACAAAACAAAACAATACCAAAATAATGCAGCATATTCCAACATCAGGCAAATTAGAAGTTAAAATTATCCTTGAAGCTCGGCGGTGCCGAGTACTTCTGCAACTTGCAAACACAAACATCACAAAAGCTCATAAAACTGTGCATCCACTGCACTCATTATTCGATGTCACATTCTGCCATGCTTCTTCCATCTGTCGGTGCGCCTATCTTACACTTAAGACCATGCACCTCATCGCGTACGTTACTTAGGACCGCTTCGTTCTTGCACTTCTTCGCCAGTTGCAACACTATCTATGGAGTTATATTTGAGCTTCGCGGAACCCGTTAGAAACATAGGTAGCATACTTTCAGCGTTGGGATATGAGATATTGAATCTTTCTATCGTGTCTACATAATTCTCCAAAAATTCTTCAAAGTCCTATCCCCTATGCTGGAAAATTTCTCAATTCGGTCATTCAAGATTTTATAGTACCGTAGATGGGATGCTCCGGATTTACACGAGATCTGGGTGAATCCTGCAGCTCGCGCTGTTGTTGGTCTTGTTGATCTTGCTGGTTTTGCTGAGCTTCGCAGCCGCCTTGATAACTCTAGGCCATTTCTGCTTCAAATTTAAAGGGACTTCATATATTCTTGTTTGAGTTGCTTTTCGAGTTCTCCGAGTTGTTGCTGGAGGATCTCTTTCCTGACTCTCTCAGGAGTGCTAAGTGAAAAATCGGCTTTTTGTTTCGATTTCGATCTCCTGGTTACCGGTGCCACCTGGAAAGGAAAAGAAGATTTTTTCTCGTACAAATTCTACCCTCAGCGTGATCCCCTTAAATGATTTTACAAAAAGTGAAAAAGAGTTGAGGGGACCGCGCTGAGTTTGACGTTGTTACATTACATGGTCCGGGGGCTTCAGAGGTACTAAACGACCTGATGAATACCTTTCACTGCATCCAAAAGAAAATTTTTACACATACAAAGAATACTAAACACTGACATAAATCTTTATGGAAGAAAGGCAGACACCAGGGGAAGAAATCTTTATTCGGAAACAAGACCTTTCGTTCAGAGCACACTGACGGCTGATGCAGTTACGCGGTTACTCCTGCAGAGGTGAATACTAAAGGTAAAACATAAAATACTTTCAAATTACTTTCCTTTTCACAAAAAATCAATTTTTTCTGAGATTGAGAACTCAGACGACCGTCAATGCACTAAGGAAAAAAACCTTTATTCGCAAAACGAGAAGAGATGTTTATTCAGTTTACACCAAAAAAAGAAAGAAAACGACCAGAAATACATAGACGAGCTGCTATCCGCCTCGGCTTGTCGACTGTTCGGGTGCTGAATGGTCATTCCTTTGTTTGTCCCGATGAGGATCCTCCCGCCAGTGGTTGGTAGATTCTGACGGACTCGACAATGACGGTGCTGGGCCCTGTCTTGCCTCCTCACTGCCGGACTAAATCGGAGCATTGTGGAACCCACCGGTGCGGAATGAGTGCGAGTGCGGCGACGATGTGGACGCCTCTTGAGTTGCCGCTTGCACTAATTCTGGACTCTTTACCTCTTATTGAATAGCTGAAATAAAGATTGTCTTGGATATGCATTGGAAGGTTTATGGACGAGTGGATTACCGTTCCTAAGAGTCAATTTCTGGCGCCGAGTGGCAACTCTGAGAGAGGAGAGAACGGACAAAAAAGAAGGAAAAAAGGAGGAAACAGACACGACTTCTTTAGTAACCGTCTGATAGCTTTCCGTACATCCGGCTAAGACCCTTGACGAAAATGTCTATAGCTAATTGGGATATGATGCGTTTATCCTGCCCTGATACGCTATTTTAGCTTTCGCCAATACTTTCCGCGCGAACTGTCCAGAATCTTTCCCCTGCTTAAGACTATGCAACTCATCGCGTACGTACGTTACTTAGGAGGGCTTCGTTCTTACACTTCTTCGCCAGTTACAGCACTAAATCGTTTTCAATGGAATTATATTTGAGCTTGGTGGAGCCCGTTGAAAACATAGGCAACAGACTTTTAGCGTCAGGATGTGCCTACATAGTCCTCCAAAAACTCTTTAAAAGTTCTATCCCCTATGCCAGAGAATTTCTCGATCCTGTCATTCAAAACTTTGTACGACCGGTAGATAGGGCGTTCTAGGTCTGCGCGCGGCCTAGATTGATCTTGCTGCTGCTGTTGCCGCTCTTGCTGATTATGGCGCTGGTGTCCGACCGACGGCCCTTTTCTCAACTCGCGGACGCAAGTTCGAATACTAAAGGAGCCTCGGCCGGGCCACGACTCCGGTTTACCCAAGTCGGACGCAAAGACACAAGTAAGACCAGTATCTACTTTATTCTCCAAAACACCAAGAGACATAAATTTGCTACGTCCGAAAAGATCTTAAAAGGTTGGTTAGCTTGGTTAGCTAGATTCACAACACGGGTGCTACGCTATTACATCATGGAAGAATAAGAGAGATCAAAGACCCTTAAGGGGCCTTGGAAAAAGAGAGAATAAGGTTATTTATAAATACTAAACAATAGCAAGGCCTTAACCAAACAATACAAAAACAATACAGCATTATCCAAGACGGCTCATTAGACAAATTAAAATCTAAATTTGGCTGTCGAGCTCGATGATGTACTTTTCGAGCATTTCGGCAGTTGCATTTGCAATCATCATAAAGCGATAGATCCTGTCTCCATTGCATCCATATCTGCTGCATACTGCCACTCCTCTTCCATATGTTGATGTGCTAATCTTACATCCTCGTCGTCGGAGAAGGCCGGCCCTGAGCTGATGCCACGAAGGATTGACGAATAGGGACAATGCATAAAGGTGAGATGATAAGAGCTGGTGTCAAGCTTACCTTTAAAGGAAAAGAAAACTTGGAACGGACGGTGGATTACTAACATAATATTAAAAAAAAACTACAATATTACGCAGCAAATGCACATGGGATTCATGAAACGTTGTGGTGACGTCACAATAGTGCTGATGACGTCATCGATGACCCTACTCGAGCGCGAAGATTTTTCGACATAGCTTCTTAAAGTCGAAATTGCGAAATATGCTGGCCAGTTTCGTCGCTTGGTCCTTGGTAGCAGGTGGGGTTTTCTTCTTCTGGTCTTCTTCTATTATATTACTTGTTAGTTGATCACACTGTTCTTCATGACGGGTGATGGATTGGTTCCCTTTTCAGCATGTTTGTCGACCTTAGCTTCTGTTCTGTTCGTTGCCATGATAGTGGCATGTGCTGCGTTTCCCCAATGGCTGCCACACTTGCGTCTGTTACCTTCGACACCTGCAAGCAAAAACAAAACTGTAACACGTCGCCGGAGCCCAAGGGTAAAACTCTTGTTTTCACTTTTGGGCTAGGTGAGATGATTTTTTCCGAAATGGCTAGAGTATGGGGGTTTTCTTTTGGTCGCAGCATTGGTGTTACTGGCGATCATTCTTTTTTTCTTCTGGCTCGATCACAAGAAGACGTCGCCGGCTGCGAGTGCTATTGAGGCTAGGGAGGAGCCGCGGGCTCCGCGCGAGGAGTCCGCTCCTGAACGCGCGGAGGCCTCCGCTCCTCCGGAGGAGTGATATCACTTAATCTGTTGTTGCTGTCTTTCTTTGTGAGCTCATTTTTTTGTACGGATTTCGATCCCAAAACAAAAAAAAACCTGTGGATCAAAAAGTGTTATGACAGATAATTGCAAAATTACGATTCCCAAAAAACACATAAAAACAGGTTATTTACGGAACGGCTTCGTGCGATTTATGTGAATCGTGCGAATCCGTTTGCCATCACGTATAGTGATGTTGGATGCATTGATATCTATTATTTCGAAAGTTCCATCGAACCGCTTAGAAATTTTTGATCTTACTTCTTTTCGTATTAGAACGGAATCTCCGACGTGATAATCATTGGGATTTGCTCTCTGCCTAAGGTCGTATCGGTGTTTCTGAACAACCTGAGCAGACGCTAAATTTTCGTGTGCATCCTTCCACAATTTCTAAGAATCGAGGTCAGTTTTTCGGTATAATCCTTCGTCGACATATCGCCGAGCTGGAAGAATCAGAGCCAAACGAAATGGGTTGTTCGGTTCTAACCATTTACTAAGAAAAATGGTGTGTGTGACTGAGTTCTCGCTGGTGTTATATGCATGAGTGACTAGAAAAATTATATCATCCCAGGTTCGTTATATTGTAAACTGGCGATTGCTATCAGTTCCTCAAGAGTTCGGTTTGCGCGCTCAACCAAACCATTGGACTGGTGATGATATGGAGTACTGATCCTGTGTTTAACTCCTAGTAATTTCAAGGTGTTCTTAAATGCGTCACTCATGTAATTAGCGCCTTGATCTGTAACTAATAGCTCCGGTGGGCCAAACCGGGCGACAAATCGGTGCAAAAACACATCACAGGTAGTTGCAGGTGCTTTTTGATCGGGAATAGGTTCGGCTACGATAAATTTCGAGAACTAGTCCACAAAAACGATAATGTACTTATTTCCTTTTAGAGTAAAAGGCAGGGGGCCTATACGATCAGAAACCACCCTTCGGCAAGGCCGAGAAGTGACCTCAAATAAGGCCATAGGTTCAGCAATCCGATATCTAGAGGGATCTTTTCGGACCTGGCAAGGTTTACATGCGGTGACATATGAAGTGATTTGATGGTTCATATTGAAGTCGCGATCTTAGATACCGCGGCACAGGTCTTTTTGATCCCCAAATGCGCAGTTCCTAACTGGGAGGCATGAAGTTTTTCTATAAGTCGATGTCCCAATAGGGTATTTTCCGGAAGGACTGATTGAAGTTCTTGTGACGTTTGGTGGGAGTTCTGTACTTCGTCCAAAAGAATGTAGTTTTGCAGTTCCGGCTGCGGATTCGCTCGCAACGCTTGTTTGTATTCCGAGATCCACAACGCTTCATCCTGCTCCTTTTTCGCCTGCTTGAGGGAGATTATGGAGTCTTCAACGGAGTGGGTCGGAATTACAGCGTTGAATGGAGGATACCTGGATAACGCATCGCATATTACATTCTTTTTCCCTGGCCGATACACGATATTGATATCGTATTCTTGCAGAATAAGCTGGTACTTAGCGAGACGACCAAGGATCTTTAGATGTAGAAGAGCTTTCAAATGTGCATGATCTGTAATCATGGTACACCGGGCACAGTCAATATACGGCCGAAATTGCTGGACTGCATAAACTAGCCCCAATTATTAGGTTGTCCGGAAATTAGTGCCCGTTTTGAATTTAAACCGCAATAAGTCATACACTTCTCACTTCTAAATAGGTTGCAAAGCACCATTCGATAGAGCAAAGCAAGCTTTACAAGAAGGCCACCTTGCTTTTGCGACACCTCTCATCAACCTCGAGTTTCGAGCCAAAAACTAAAAAGACTCAGCAACCCGAAAAATCGAAAAAAATCGTAACTCCGCTCACAAAAATCCTACAAAAATTCTTACTTGCTCACGTAAACACTATCCACATAAGTCATATATGAACGCTATTGCCGTATTTTTTCCTCTGTGAGAAATCGAAAAAACGAAAATTTTCTTACCTTTGCAAAAGTGATGCTGTGTCGTCCCCACATAAGTAGATGTATACTACAAATATGTAGAAGTACTAACGTGGATTTTCAGTTTTTTACAAGCTTTAGTTCTCGAGAAATTTCAATTTTAGTTTGGACCACCTGATTAATGAACGCTATATTCGATATTTCTCGAGAACTAAAGCTTGTAGAGAACTGAAAATTTACGCTTGTACTTCTACAGATTTGTAGTACACATCTACTTATGTGGGGGCGACACAGCATCACTTGGGCAAAAGCATGAACATTTTCGTTTTTTCGACTTCTAACAGAGGAAAAAATACGGCAATAGCGTACATATATGTCTTATGTGGATAGTGTTTACGTGAGCAAGTTAGAATTTTTGCAGGATTCTTATCTGAGTTACGATTTTTTCCGATTTTTCGGGTTGCTGAGTCTTTTTAGTTTTTGGCTCGAAACTCGAGGTGGATGAGAGCTGTCGCAAAAGCAAGATGGCCTTCTTGTAGAGCTTGCTTTGTTCTATCGAATGGTACTTTGCAATTTATTTAGAAGTGAGAAGTGTATGACTTATTGCGGTTCAAATTCAAAACGGGCATTAATTTCCGGACAACCTAATAATTCGATAGCCGGATATCTAGACTCATGGGAATTTAGTGCCCTATTAGCGTATGCGATGATTTTAGACGTTGCTATGTTCGCGAAGCTAGGTATGAAGCGTCGGAAAAACGAACACATTCCCATAAAAGCACGAACTTCGGTCACGTTAGTCGGCGTCGGGTATCTATCTATGGCCTTCGTCTTTTCAGGATCGGGCTGGATCCCGTCCTTACTCAGGACGAATCCCAAGAATCTGATTTTGTCCCTGGCAAACTCACACTTAGATGCCTTTAGCTTCATCCCTATCTGTTCGATCTTCCCTAAGACTTCATCGATATCTTGAAGGTGCTCCTGAGCTGTTTCAGACGTGATTATCAGATCATCTATATAGATGAATACACGCGCCTTCAGGATTCGCTTGAAGTCTTCCATGATGCGTTGAAAGGTAGCCGGGGGCACCCTTAAGACCCATGGGCATACGGATAAATCCAAAGGCTTCGAGAAAACACGCAAACGCCGTTCTTTCACAATGTTTTTCTTCCAAAGGGATCTGAAAGAAGCCCTGCTGAAAGTCCAGCGAGGTGTAAAAACACTGGTTGCACATAAATCTACAATTATCCTGGATGTTGGGAAGGATAGATTGTCGTGAGCGAGTGATGGCGTTAAGTCCTCGGAAGTCAGTGGTAAATCGCCAGCTAGCGGAGTCTTTTTTCGGACTAGAATGATAGGGGCGCAAAAGGGAGAATTGCTCTCGCGTATAATGCCGTGCTCCAACATTTGGAAAATTTGCCGTTATATTTCCGCTCTCTTCTCAAGGGGCACCCTGTAGATCTTACGTGCCGGGATTTCATCATTCTTTATCAAGTCTATCCGATGTCTGGTAGGTCCATTGTAATGGTCCAAGCGACCATCTGGGCCCACGAATGGTTGGTATGCTTTCTCAGGATCTCTTTTAGTGTTTCCAAATCCTTAGGTGTTAGAGTGGACGAAGAGAAATCTATTTCTGTGACCACATCGTACCAATTTACTACTTTAGGAAGAGCGAATGTCGGCATTCGACTCTCACAATCTGTTTCTGGAGGTACATATGGTAGTGTTAATCGACCTGAAAGTCTACTTGGGATATTTGAGCTGCGGGTTCGAAATATCGAATGCCCCTAAAGCTGTTTATCCCATAGACCTCGGCGAGTGCTTCTGGTAAAGGAGTAGCTGACGCGATGTGCATCCCTTGATAGAGGAAAGTGTTGGAGTAAGAAGGATTCATGATCAGCAAACTACTTCCGTCGAAGGTGGGAGTGGCCAGCGATCGTCCTACTATGAATAATTCCGGAAAAGGCCGAAAGTTATCTTCGATTAAGAAATCCACTAAGCATGTTGAAAAATAGCCCTATACAGGGTGTCCCAAAAGTATGTATCGAACGTTTGATCGTTAATATCTCTCTTCCCAAGAAGTCTTTTGCCTTGCTTCAAGTACCATTTTGTAGAGCTGGCTTCAACTTAGATTTGCATTAAAGAACGAATCACTCATCTCTCTTCATTACTGTAGGATTACGGTAGAAACTTGAAACATATGGTGTCAATGTGGAAAAAGCTGCAGTTCCAAAATTCTTCAAAAAATTGTGAAAATTGTGTAAAAGGGTTTTTATGGATGCTGAGTTCAATACTCAACTATTCACAAGATTACAAAGCTTTCTAAACGGTGTAATCGCACTTTTTAGGAACATTGAAAAAATGGCCGCTACCTCTTACCTGGCATAACTCCTCAATGAAGCATCATAATAAGTTGGGAACTTTACAGTTATAATCAGCAACTCTAATTAGCCTAGTGTGAAAACTTTCAGGCTGTTTTATTTCCTTTCTAAGGCAAAATATGGCCTTTCATTGCTTAAAACCCTCTTTGAAGTTTCTACCGTAATCCTACAGTAATGAAGAGGAATGAGTGATTCGTTCTATAATGCAAATCTAAGTTGAAGCTAGCTCTACAAAATGGTACTTGAAGCAAGGCAAAAGACTTCTTGGGAAGAGAGATATTAACGATCAAACGTTCGATACATACTTTTGGGACACCCTGTATAATAGCGGGGACGATGTTATTAGATCGATTAGCTAATCGTATCTTGTGTTAACCGAACCTTATCGACGGAGCTCTTGCGAGCTCGGCTAGTAACATAGCGTTCGACAGTGGAGTCATGTCCTCCTCCACTGCGTCCAAGGGTCGGATTAACTTGACTACCTCGGAACGAAATTTTAAACTAATAGTAACGACATGTTGATGAAAATCAATTGTCAATACATATCCACGCTGATTGAGTCGCGTAATAAAATCTGACCCGAGGAGTTGGGAAGCCGGACAATCATTATCCTCGGCCACGTAGAAAACGTGATCAATTTGAAGAAAATCCGCGATACTGATGTTGAGTAAGAAAGGGCATAGTATCGTCACACCCGTGTCATTTGCAGCCTTAGCGACTATTCTTTCAAGCTTACTCTTAGTCAGGTCAATTCCTACCGAGGCAAGGTCGGATTTTCGTCCATATGAGACGGAAGCTCCGCCATCGATCAAGGCCGTTAAAGAATGTCCCTCCTTCTTTTGGAATAAACCAGCACTTAGCTCGAGGCTAACTTGGATGTAGGGAAGGTGATAATGTCGGGTGTCCTTGTAAGTTAGCGTAAACTCGCGGGATAAAAAGGGATTCTCGTGGTTTTTCCGGTTGGGGTCTTAAATCCTGCAAATGTTCTCCTTCCTCCACTACTAGGGTATTCACCTTTACCTTCTTTCCTTTCCGTCCTTTCCTACTAGCCGAAGATGAGGCAGCCAGCCCAATCAAGGTGGTTCCGCTTGCCGCAGTTCCCGCTGTCTTCCTAATCAAATACCATTTGATAAGCCAGTATCCAGCAAAGACTAAGAAAGCAACCACGAAAATAGGGGCCACTGTCCATAACAAGGAAATATAGTATGGACCATTTGATTCTATCTACCCCTGCAGAAAGCTTAGCAGTCGTCGCTTCGTACATAGATTCTAAGCTGTACCCTATCGATTTGGTAGCATTTTGCATATGAGTTAGCGCATCATCGAAAAACCCTCGCTTCTGACGTATATCGGAGGTGCGGCGAAAATTCTCTACAAACATGGGTGGTGGGTCAAACAAAAATGGACGGGCTTTTCTGTCCATCATCATTGCCGGAGGCAATAAACTTTGAACTCCATCAATTTTTACACTGCCTATGTACGGACAGGATATATCTGCAGATTCTGGAACCAGATCTTCGGTTCCCGGAAGAGAGAATCAAAGCTCTGTTTCACCTATCAGAACGGGAGTTAGTGAACAACACGTCCCATTCACCTCATGATTTTCTATCATTCTGCCATCATCACTGGTTTACACTAGATATTAGGATTTCCTCATCATGAAAAATGGCGGCGATATCTTCCCGGTCCAGCAAGATCCCTGCCATCGCAGTAGGGTCCACCTGGCAAAGGGCTAGGATCTGCTGCATCCGAAGATACTGTCGCCTACAGATGTTGTTAAAATTTATTCTCGTAACCGTATCACTATCACGAATAAAATAGGGCGATGTTCTTGGCTTCGCTCGTGGTGGTGAGTTCTCGTCTTCCACCGTAGATGATCTCGGGATTAACCGAGGAGGAAGAAGTTGAGGCTCGGTAAGTTTCGGCGGCACCGTTGGACTGGACTTCTGTGTTGGCATTCGCGTATTGACCATTGGTGTTGTTGTCGATCGAGGCTGTCGTTGTGCGATAGTAGTTGCCATAGTTGTTCTCAAGATCGTGGTTGCAGCAGGTGATGTTGCTGTTGACGGTATCTGGAAAACATATGAAGGAGTTAAAGGTCTCGATGGTGGAATATAAGACTCATCAGCTAAGGGATGGTAACATTTTTAGATTTGAATGGATCGAATTGGATGAATAGAGGCCCAAATTTTTCATTAAGATAGTCATCAAAAATATTTGACAATCCTAAATCAAGGTCTCGACGGATCTGAAATTCTGCATATGTTAACGCTCGACTACGCAAAATTCGCTTGAACAAGTCCAATTGCTTTTGCCTATACTCCCCGTACCATACCGTGCGCAGGGCGCTGATATGCGGGGCTTCTTCCGCATATAGTTGATCTTATTTGAAAATCTCTGTTGGTGACATTTAACCGTCTGGGCCGGTAGTAATCCCCACGACCTGGCGGCAGGTCTCGTCGGCAAGTCGCTGGCACCTTTTCCGTGAGGTGGTCAGAAAGTGAAACCCCAAATTTAGGAGGTCCCAGGCCTATTTCCAAAAAATTTTCTCGATAAAGATGTCGCCTAGACTCTGTAGAAAACTCCACAGAAATGTGTGGTTCTAGAAATCCTCCTGTGGGAAAATATCTGGAAGCGCAGAAGGAGCTGCCGGCAACTTCGCGATGTAAGTTGCCGGCAACCTGCCGGCAGCTTGTCGAAATCCGCGAGATGGCAGCTGCCGGCAGGTCAGAGAGCACGGGAAATAGCGTGTTCTTTTGAGAGAGGGAGCTGCCGGCATCTCGACGTGCCCCTACCACGTCGAGGTGGTGGCACCTTTGCCGACGGCGTCTGCGAGTTTGCGAATTGCGGCGATATCACACAATTTACGTCAGGCGAAAAAATCAAAAATTCTACTTTTCATCCAAAAACTATCATTTTTCTCTTTATATGAGTTTTTCTTTTTTGAAACGACGATTTTCTTACAGAGAAAAAATCCAGTAATGCCTTAGAATCATAAAGAACACCATCTTTTTTGGCAATCCCTTATAAATCTCATTTGCACCGATTTCGCCCCTCTCTCACTCATATCAATCAGCTGTTCTTTCAGGTCAAAGTCTCTCACGCGATGTATCGATCCTTCTTACAGGCAGCAATTTACCAGCGCGTTCCTCCTACTGCTGGTGCAAACCGCAATGGGTGACCGAATGGTCGAATGGTTAACGTGGTGGCACGTTCAAGTTAACGCACATAGGTTCGACCGCGCGCGAGGTAGCAATTTTGCGGCTGTTTGTGTCATCGAAATTTAATGTGCGAAATGATTGCGTGCTAAGGTTACATAAGATTATTAAAACCTACAATCACTACGCGAGCTGCCGGCGGAGTTGGCATCTTTCCGCGATGTGTGCCAACTTGCCGGCATCTTTGATGCCACCAGGTAAGGTAGATTACTACCGGCCCTGATCTCATTTACTAAGGCAGGTTCAGTAATGGGGCGCACCGGAAAAGGCGGTACCTGATCAATATCCCTGATGAAGTAGAGTTTCGTAATGAGAGGAACCACTTCCTTGGAAACTAACTCATAGGTGGAGGTTCTGCCTGAGGCGTCTGTCCACCGGCCTACGCTTCTCTTCCTACTTCCTTTGCTAAGCATCGAGATGAAGTCTTGTATCTGAACTCCAGGGGGAACTTGAGGAAAAGCCACTAGGTGACTTGAGGTAGTAAGATAGACATCATGGATACTACAATGTCTCATTAGGGTGGCCTGGAGATAGAAATTAGAATGGAATTGTAGAGTGACTTCATTCTCAGGAATGACGACATAAGACGATGTTACTAGCGCGTCATAGGTCCCGATAAGTTGAAGCTTGCAAAACGGAGGAGCCGAAATGGGTTCCCAAATTACTACCGCCGAAGGAGTAAGGCAACTACCCTTTTGAACAGTACAGTTCCGAAGGTTCGCCAAGGGACTTATTAAGGTTTTACCATCAAAAGAAGCTAATTCGCCCGTTTCCATCGAATACAAAGTTCTTAGATGGATGGCTGAACCCCATAGGGGCATGGACGAATCGGCATCTTCGATCTCAGATGTCATATACAGGCTCTCAGTCGCACGCTGCATTGGGTGTCCTCTTACATTATAGATCGTCTTCGCAACCCTACAATCTTTCCCGGACATAGGTATTCTCATCCGGTCTGTTACGGTGTAGGAAGTACGAATATATAAAATATTATATACTGATACTTTGACGACATCTTGGTAACACCTAACTCTAGGAAATCGCAAAGGATCATTCTTTACTCCAAATAGTTGGACCTTAGTGGCAATCATTGATTCTCCGGGATATGAACGACATTGTACGGGCTTCGGCAATTGCAAAGATTGCACAAATTGAGAAGTTCCGCAGATTTGATAGCGGAGATGATGGTGAATAACGAAAAGAGGAAAGCAATGCAAAAGAGGTTCGCAGGTGGCAAGGGTAAGGCGCCTGATGGTTTCTTAGCCGGATTAATTGCTCGTGGTGGGTATACCGGTCGATATTCTGTGGCGGATGTGGCGGATAAGCCCCATTTCCTGAGCCATTTCCGGAGGATAATACTCGGGCGGCTGTGTAAAATAAGTCGGAAGATATGCGAAATAGCCTTCAGAGGTTGAAAAGGGGTTCCTGAAAATACCGCGTGCGCGAAAAGGAAAATTAGGCCGCGAGCTACCTCTCATACTGAAGTTATACGACGGGCCCGGACGCCGATGTCCTCTTCCTCGTCCTCGAGGAGCGGGACTTCCCGACTAGATGTTTCACGGCCCGGTCTGAATGGACGATTTCGGGCCAAGGAAAGATTATTAAGCTGTTCCTGCATTTTTTCAAGCTTATCGCTGACTACGAGGGAGTTGACCGTCCTTAAGGCATCATGCTCTTCAGCCCGCTCTTGATCTGAAATTCTGGCCTCTTTTTCTGCACTAGACACAACTTCATCATAGTCCCGCTTCTTTGGCAATCGTTTAATAGCCTTCCGTATGTCTGACCTAAAACCCTTGACGAAAACGTCTATAGCTAATTGAGATATAATGCGCTTATCTTGCCCCTGATATGCTATTTTGGCTTTTGCCAACACTTTTCGCGCGAACTCTCCAACAGAATCTTTGCCTTGTCTAAGACCATGTAATTCATCGCGTACATCACTTAGAAGCGCTTCGTTCTTACACTTCTTCGCTAATTGCAGGACCAAGTCATCCCAGGACATAGTTTTGGCATTTTCGATGGAATTGTATTTGAGGTTGACAGACCCCGTCAGGAACATAGGCAATAGAGTCTTAGCATCCGGATAGGGGACATCGAACCAATCTATCGTATCTACATAGTCCTCCAGAAATCTTCAAAGGTTCTATCTCCTATACCGGAAAATTTTTTAATCTCTCATTCAGAACCTTGTAGGAGCGATAGATGGGATGCTCAGGATCTGCACGTCTGGGTTGATCTTGTTGCTGTTGCTGCTGGTCTTGACGCTGGTCTTGTTGGTTTTGCTGAGCCCCAGATCTGCCTTGACCTTCTGGAGACATTTCTGCTTCAAACTTGAAGGGACTTAGGCTTATGTATTCTTGCTTCAACTGTTCTTCGAGTTCTCGTAGTTGTTCTCGTAATATTCTCTTCCTGACTCTTTCTGGGGTGCTGTATGGAGAATATGGAGACTCGCTCTTCTTTGCTTTCGATTTGGACCGTGTTATGGATGCCAGCTGGAGAAAAGAAGAAAGATTTTTCTTTCTTTGCACCATTTCCACCCTCAGCGTGACCTCCTTCAAATAATTTAAAAAGGAAAAGATAAAAGAAGTTGTAGCCAACCCTCTCATGATTCGACTATAAAGACGCGAGCTCGAATGAGGAGAGGATTAGCCAACAGAAGTGTCGGACACTAATCAAGCTACTAAACATTTATTACCCAAAAGAATTATACAAGAGAGAGATAAAAAGAAAAACGCACCAGACAAGCTTACATAACTTACGACAGAAATAAAAGATAACCAATCCGAATCCAGGTCCGATCCGATTCTACCATGAAAACGAGGTATATATATATAGTTGACAAAAACAATAGGGCCTTTCACCAACATTACAATTACAGTACAACATTGTCACAAGAAGCAATATTTAAAACTATATTTGGCTCACAAGGTACTTGTAGTACATGGCTGCAAGACTGTTGACGAGGCCTTTCGCAAAGGCTGCAAAGTTGTTGACGAGCTTGCAGAACATCCAATAGCCAAACAATGCAAGCAATCTTGCATCAATCCATCCGACGTATGCTTCGCATCTTACATCCTCGCCCTCGGAGGAGCTAGTCCCCGAGTGGATTGTCACGATCGGCAGAAGGAACCATATTGCGAATAGAGGAGGATTTGGAGGTGACAAGGAATGAATGTAAAGATGGTTTCAGGCCCGATTTTTTTTCCTCGAGAAGGAATGGAGGAAGATCGGATCGGCTTACAATAAAAAGAAAGGAAAAAAAAGAAAAACACCACATTACAAAACAAAGCCTACTTAAAGATTATAATGAGACGTTGTTCTAGACGACGTTCCATCCGAGAACATTTTTCGACTTGGTCTATCATTGTCGGCGGTTGCGTGGTATTTAATTTCGATATATCATTACTGATGTTACTGACGAAATCTCTGAAGATTGCGGCTAGCCACATGAGAATGGTTCTTCGTTCCATGTTAGGCGGAGAAGGTTTGGACTGCATCTTTGGAAGAGATAGCAGAATACAGCGGTTGTTAGAGGAATACCATAGAATACACCGACGATCTGTCATTGCCAACCACTCGTGTACTGATTACAATGAGCCTGCAATGAACGTGGCGGCCATCCCGTTCCAAAAGAAGCGAAATGGTCGCGATTAATATTATGCTAAAAAGATGCAGTCAAATGATTTTTTTTTCAATGGGTGCCCACTTTTTCTTTTGATTTAATTCCCAAGAATGTAAAAGTATGCGTGAAGTATGCACCTCATGCCTTATACGGTTTCGTACGGTTCATATGAACCGTTCGGAGCCGTTTCCCGTCACGTATAGTAATGTTCGGTTTATTCACTTCTAAAATCTCGAACGAACCCTCAAAGCGCTCCCCAATTTTTGAGCCCACTTCTTTTCGAATCAAAACTAGTTCTCCAACCTTATATTCACCCGGGTTTACTCTCCTTCTCTGGTCGTAATAATGTTTTTGTATGGCCTGAGAAGACTGCAAGTTTTCAGAAACGTGCTTCCACACGTTTCTAAGGATGGAGGTTAGCTGTTCGGCGTAATCCTCTTCGTCCACATATGTCCGGGCTGGCAAGGACAAAGCTAAGCGAAAAGGTTCCACTCCATGTACTAAAAAGAAGGGTATATTAGGTTCCACTCCATGTACTAAAAAGAAGGTTCCACTCCATGTACTAAAAAGAAGGGTGTATATTTTGTCTCAGAATTCTCGCTGGCATTGTAAGCGTGGGTGACCAGAAATATTACGTCATCCCACGTACCGTTATACTGTAGCGAAGCAATTGCTATGAGCTCTTGCAATGTACGATTAGCGCGTTCAACCAATCCATTGCTTTCATGGTGGTAGTGTGTACTGGTTCTATGCTGTACCCCTACCAGTTTCAGAGTATTTCTAAAGACCTCACTGGTATAATTCGATCCTTGATCCGTGACAAGGAGTTCCGGTGGACCGAATCTCGAGACGAACCGATGTAGAAAAATGTCACAAGTAGTAGGTGCCTTTTGATCTGGTATCGGCTCAGCTACTATAAATTTAGAGAACGAATCTACGAAGACAATGATATATTTGTTTCCTTTGAGTGTAAGGGGAAGCGGACCAATACAGTCCGAATGCACCCTCTGAAATGGCCGAGTGGTTATTTCGAATAAGCCCATAGGCTCAAAGACTCTGTATTTGGACGGGTCTTTTCGGACTTGACAGGGTTTACAGGACGCAACATATGATGTGATTTGCTGATTCATATTAGTCCAAATAGCTATTTTGGAAACCGCCGCGCAAGTTTTCTTAATGCCCAAGTGGGCTGTTCCTAACTGTGATGCATGAAGTTTCTGTATAAGTTGACGTCCGAGCTGTGTGTCCTAGGGTAGAACTAAGTGCAACTCTTGGGATAATTTTGCTGGAATTTTATATAGAATATCATGGATAAGGATGTAGTCGTGTAGTTCCTGTCTGTCTGAATTCTCGCGTAGGGCCTGCTTATATTCGGAGATCCAAAGGGACTCATCTTGCTCCTTCCTTGCCTGTTCAAAGGAAAACAAGGGGTCCTCTTCACATTGAACCGATGTTAGCGAATTTGGGGGATATCGAGACAGGGTATCGCAAACTACATTGCTTTTCCCTGGTTGATAGACGATCTTGATATCATATTCTTGTAGTATGAGTTGGTATTTTGCAAGTCTTCCGAATAGATCTCTACGATGTAGCAACGCCTTTAACGGGGCATGGTCGGTAATGACTGTACATCGAGCGCCATCAATATATGGTCGGAATTGTTGAACTGCGAAAACTAGCCCCAGCGCTTCTAGCTCGATGGCAGGGTATCGGGTCTCTTGAGCATTCAGCGCGCGACTAGCATATGCGATGATTTTGAGGTCCCCATGCTGTTCTTGTTTGAGCACGCCCGCCAATGCCTTTCCTGAAATATCGGTTTCAATTATAAATGGAGTTCCTAATCGTGGAGCCACTAAGATGGGAGCAGACGTCAAAGCCCGCTTCAGATGTAGGAATGCTTCCTCGCATTCCTGAGTCCAACGAAAGGGGACATCCTTTTTAATTAGATTGAACAAAGAAATGGCGATATCCGCAAACCTTGATATGAATCGGCGGAAAAAGGAACACATTCCCAGAAAGGCACGAACTTCTGTTACATTAGTTGGCGTGGGGTATTTGTCTATAGCTCGGGTTTTATCGGGGTCAGGCGCAATCCCTTCCTTATTAAGGACATACCCTAAAAACTTAGTCTTATGTCGTGCAAATTCGCACTTTGCGGCTTTTAATTTCATCCTCCCTAAAACCTCATCAGCATCTTGAAGATGCTCTTGCACTGTTTCAGAAGTTATTATTAAATCGTCGATATAGAAGAAGACTCGAGCTTTCAAGATTTTTTTGAAATCTTCCATGATGCGTTGGAACGTGGCCGGAGCGCCCTTAAGGCCCATGGGCATTCGAACAAATTCGAATGCACCAAGGAAGCAAACAAAGGCAGTCCTTTCGCAATGCTTTTCCTCTAGAGGGATCTGATGGAAGCCGTGCTGGAAATCCAGCGACGCGTACAAGCATTGATTGGCACACAGGTCTACAATATCCTGCATATTCGGGAGGATGGACTGCTGAGCTCGGGTAATAGCATTCAAGCCGCGAAAATCGGCAGTAAAACGGCAACTAGTGGAGTCCTTCTTCCTAACTAAGATTATTGGTGCGCAAAACGGAGAGGTGCTCTCCCGAATGATACCGTTTTTCAACATTTCCATGATCTGACGCTTAATCTCTATCCGCTTTTCAAGCGGAACTCTGTAGACTTTCCTTGCCGGGATTTCCGCATTTTCTACCAGATCTATTCGATGCCGAATAGGGCCATTGTAGTAACCCATTTGTCCATCGGGACCCACAAAGGCTTTAGAATGCTTTCTAAGTAATGCTTTGAGGGTCTCCAAGTCTCTGGGTGGAAGAACGGAAGCGGAGAAGTCTATTTCAGTGACCACGTCAAAGGGCGTTGAATCGAGAAGCGCGAATTTGGGCATATTGCTCTCCCAGTCAACTTCCGGAGGTACATACGGTTGCGGGAATTCACCATAAAGGGTCAGATTATGTATCTGAGCTGCGCCATCTTGGAATCGTATGCCTTGATATTGCTCTATTCCATGGACCTCCGCCTCAATGCTGGGAAGGGATGAGGCAATATGCATTCCTTGATAAAGAAATTTGTTGGAGTATGATGCATTCATGATCAGCATACAACAAACTCCCTCGAAGATGGGGTTGACTAGGGTGCGGCCAACAATATACAAGTTAGGGAAAGGTCGGAAATTATCCTCAATCAGGAAATCTGTGGGATGTGTCGAAAAGTTCCGGATATAATGACCGGAACGACGGTGTTCGTTCGACGGCCCAACACCAAATCGCTCAACAGCCGAACCTTATAAGGTTTCGGTCGACGTGATTTCAAAAGAGACATAGCGTTAGGCCCCTGTACCGTGTTATCTGTAGCATCTAACGGCCATATTAGCCTGACTTCTTTCTCCGGGGAACGAGACCCAACTGATATGATATTATTATACAAGTCGATTGAACGTACCCTCGTTCGTTTAACCGGGCTATGAAGTCAGACCCTAAGAGAAGAGGGGCAGGGCAGTCCTCATCGTCGGCTATGTATAGGACATGTTCGACATGGAGATTTTTCGCCAGATATATGTGAAACGAAAAAGGACCGAATAGTGATATGCCCGTACCGTTAGCGGTTTTCGCAACGATTTTAGCCACGTCCCTGCTCGCTAGATTAACTCCCCTGGGAATGAGTTCTGACTTCCGTCCGTAAGAGATTGACGCTCCACTGTCCAATAAAGCAGTGAGGGGTTGCCATGGTACAGTAACTCTTTGGAAGCATTTTCCCGGTGGTTCAAGGCTAACCTGGATGAAAGGCAATTTAGAATGTGGGTATCTCGGTAGTCTATGGAATAGATACGTGGAATGAAAAGAGTCTGGCGCGGGGATTCTCGTCGAGGTTCAGGCTCTCGCAGAGGTTCTCCCTCTTGTACCAGAACTGTATTCACCTTATGCTTTGACTTCTTTTTATTACGTTCTCTACCCGCCAAGGACGGTGCTAGCTCTATCATAGTTGTCGCGGCTGATCCTGCGGTTCGCTTTACAAGATACCATTTAATGTACCAATACACTGCAAAAACCAGAATGAACACTAAGAATATGGGGCCCACAGTTCACAATAGGAAGTAGACATTCCAGCGGATAATTTAGCAGTAGTGGCTTCATAGATAG
Source organism: Cylicocyclus nassatus (assembly GCA_958299035.1). Classification (NCBI taxonomy): domain Eukaryota; kingdom Metazoa; phylum Nematoda; class Chromadorea; order Rhabditida; family Strongylidae; genus Cylicocyclus; species Cylicocyclus nassatus. Next base: position 52,775,477 of record CATQJL010000223.1, on the reverse strand, counting down.
AACGAATACTACGTTCTAACGACTTAGTGGCGTTCTGGACGTGAGCGAGTGCTTCATCAAAAAGGCCTCGCTTCTGACGCGATCCTACCATACGACGTGAATCTTCCACGAACAAAGAGGGTGGACCAAATAAGAAAGGACGCACTATCTTCTCAAACATCATGGCTGGAGGTAACAGTGGTTGTACTCCATCTACCTTTATACTCCCCATATATGGACACGGTGTCTCCTCTGATTCTTGCACCAGATCCTTAGAACCCGGAGCCAGGTTTCAGAGCTCCGTTTCGTCCACTATAACCGGCGTTAGTAGATAATACGTATCATTAACCTGACGATCTTCAATGACTTTTGCGGAGGTTATTGTTTTGCATTTTGAAATATAAATTTCTCCCTTGACCATTGTAGCGGAAATATCCTCACGATCCAGCAGAATCCGGGCCATCCAAGTTGGATCAATTTGACGAAGGGCCAGGATCTGCTGAACCTGAAGATACTGCCGCCGGCAAATGTTGTTAAAATTTATACGAGTAGCGAAATCATCAGTAGGTATCACAAAAGGAGATAATTTCGGAGGCGATGTCTTGGTATCCTCGGGAGGTTGTGGTTGGCCGGGTGGAGATGGCGGAGTTCGACTGGACCTCTGGGGTACTGGTGGTGGCGGTACCCGCACTGGTGGCATAGTTTGAGAGAGGGAGAGAGTCGGGGAGGTTTCTGGCGATCTTGAGGTCGTGGACTGGTGGCATTCGGCGCCGCGTCGTTGCTATCAAGTCCTGCAAAACATATGATGGAGTTAAAGATTCCAGAGGCGGTACATAGGATTCATCAAAGTAAGGTATAGTAACTATGTCAGTGATCTAGTTTTACGAATTTTGCTTAAAAGATCTACCTGCTTCTTGCGGTATTCCCCATATCGGACAGTACGTAATGCACTAATCTGGGGAGCCTCTTCAGCATATAGTTGACATGTCAAATCTTTATTGGTGACATTTAGGCGTCTTATCTCATTTAGCAAAGTTGGCTCGGTTATCGGACGCACATAAAAAGGTGGCACCTGATGTATTTCTCTGATGAAGTAGAGCTTAGTTATGAGGGGGACAACTTCCTTCGATACCATTTCATAAGTAGAAGTTCTACCTCAGCGTCCGTCCAATGTCCTACATGCCTTTTTGAGCGCCGATTATTCAGGATAGTTATAAAATCTTGTATCAACACTCCCGACGGGACCTGAGGAAAACTTACCAACTGATTTGAGGTGGTAAGGTATACGTCGTGGATACTACAGTGCCTCACTAGATTGGCTTGAATATAGAAATTAGTGTGAAACTGTAGAGTAATTTCACTCTCAGGGATAACAATATATGAAGATGTTACTAGACTATCGTACGTCCCGATAAGCTGTAACTTACAGAAAGGTGAAATAGTAATGGGTTTCCAAATTACGACTGCGGATGTGGTAAGGCAACTACCGGTTTGGAGCGTGCAATTCCGTAGATCCGCTAATGGGCTTACTATTGATCTGCCGTCAAAGGATGCCAATTCACCTCTTTCCATTGAATACAAAGTCCTTAGGTGAATAGCGGAGCCCCATAAGTGTAGAGAAGAATCAGAATCCTCTATTTCTGATGTCATATATAACCCTTCCGTTACTTGCCGCATTGAATGATGGCCCCTAACATTGTAGATGGTTTTAGCGACTCTACAATCCTCAACCGACATGGGTAGGCGCAGTCGCTCAATCACCATGTATGAAGTTCGAATGTACAAAATATTGTACGCTAGAACTTTAATCCTGGTAACACTTTACGCCAGCTAATTGCAACGGGTCGTTCTTAACTTCAAAGAGTTGAACTTTGGTGGTGATCATTGGTTCTCCCGGTGAGGCCCTACAAGGAACGGCTTTAGGCGGCAGAAAAGTTTGCGAGAATTGTGAAGTACCACAAATTTGATACGATTGAGCAGTTGCAGGGATTATCCAAAGAATAAAACAGAGGATACACGAAAGATTAGCAGGGGGCAAAGGTAAAGCATTAGGTGTCTTTTTAGATCTGACCGCTCGTGGAGGATGTATAGCCGGATCGTACGCAGCAGGATCTGATGGAAATGGCTGCGCAAAGTAGTTTGATGAAAATGGGTAAAATTTCCACGGCATCGCGAAGGGATTTCTTGAGGAATAATTACCGCGGAAAGCTCCCCTGGTGCCGAAATTGGATGGCCGAAAAGGACCTGGGCGTCGAAGTCCTCGACCTCGTCTCCGGTTATTAACGGCTAGATTTCTACCAGTGGGAGTTTCGAAACCGGTCCGTGTGTTCCGATTTTGAACTAACGACAAGTTATTGAGTTGGTCTTGAATTTTCTCAAGCTTGTCATTAACTTTTAAAGAGTTAATAGTCCGCATAGCCTCACGATCCTCCGCGCGCTCCTGATCAAGAATTCTTGCCTCCTTTTCGGCACTAGTTACTACCTCCTCGAAATTCTCCTTATTTGGGAGCCTACGGACAGCCTTCCTTATATCACTACGCAAGCCCTTGATAAAAACATCAATGGCTAATTGTGATATAAGTTTTTTGTCTTGGCCCTGATACGCGACCTTGGCCTTTGCTAAAACTTTTCGTGCGAACTCCCCGACGGAATCTTTTCCCTGAGTGAGTCCGTGCAACTCGTCCCGGGCGTTACTTAAGACAGCCTCATTCTTACATTTTTTAGCTAACTAAGTCACTAGGTCATCCCACTCTAGGGTATCCGCGTCTTTGATCGCATTATACTTGACCTTCGCTGAGCTCATAAGAAATATGGGCAATAAACTCTTGGCCTTGATATACGAGATATGAAACTTTCCACTGTATCCACGTAATCCTCTAAAAACTCTTCGAAGGTCCTATCTCCAACTATAAATTGGAGTATCTGGCTCATGGGGACGCGGGGGTCTAGGTTGCCGTTGTTGTTGTTGGTCTTGCTGTTGCTGATTTTGCTGCTGGCTTTGCTGTTGCTGATTTCCAGATTCGTCGTTATCATCTGAATTCATTTCGACTTCAAACCTAAAGGGACTTAAACTAAGGTACTCTTGCTTTAACTGCTCTTCGATTTCCCGTAATTGTTGTTGTAAGATCTTCTTTCGGACTCGCTCGGAGGTAGAATATGGAAATTCCGATTTCTTTCGCCCTAGATCTTGTTATCGGTGCCAGCTGGAGAGGGAGATATTATGACATGAAACTTATACACGAACGAACCCAGCCTGGGTCTCATTTTGATAAGATTTTTGGATACATAGACAAAAGAGAAACTCACGCGAGTTTGTCAAGAGCGCTATGAGGAAATTCAGAGTGTAATAAAGATGATACGCAGAAGTGAATTCGTTCAACCAGAAGGAAAGTGAATCATTCAATTTTAACACTTTGACGACAATAGGGTCCTAGCTAAAACCAGCAAGGAAAAGAATTTCAGACGAATATATTTCCGAAAAAACAGTAATAGATTAGATAGAATTTGATGATTTCCTTTTTTTTGACAGCGTTCTAAGGATGGCCCACCATGTGGGTCACATTGTCGTCAATGTGCTAAAGAAAAATTAAGTGCACACAAGAAGAATGTTTATACATTAATTCATAGAGAAAGAAAAAAATCTTTATTAGCATTAAAAACAAACGTTCCAATGATGAAGTGTAGTTCTTCGTGTAGCTCCTCTCTCTCTCGCCTCCACGGATTGGATGTTGTCTCGACCCCTCTTTGATTCTCTCGAAGGACGGGGTAATTCCAATTACGGTGTAGCTCCGGATTGCCGAAGTTGACTTGTCGATTGAGTTCGAATCCCCCTGTTTTGAATGTGGAGGAATTTTCGTGCCGAAGATCCTGAGGCTGTGGCTGTTGTAGTTGCGATAATGACGATGACTGAGATGATAACTGAGATTGTGAGGCACTAGCATTCATTTCTATAATCATAAGTTATAAAGAGGAAAAGAGTTAAGGAGAATGTGGGGAACCTATGATTCGGATGATTATGGCAGAATGGGAATGGTATATCGGTGAGGAAAAGGTATGGAAAAATGAAAGGAGTCTAGAATAGAAAAAGTATATCAAATAAACTTTTATTATAGCGTAGCGTAGAAAAAAAAGGGATTTTACTTGTCGTGTCTGCTAGCTAACCTGGCCAGGGTTTTTCTTTTGCTTGCCTTCTCTAAATGTTCAGTAAAGAGAATAACACGACAAAAGTATGAGAGGGGGGAAATGTTTAAAAAATAGGAGGGGGATTATGTTCTATACCGTCCAAAAAAAAGAGATAGGAAAGTGGGGGGGGGGGGGGGGGAGGGGAGAAATCCTCACCGAGATTCCGGAACCTCCATGTAGCCAACCCTCTCATGATTCGACTATAAAGGCGCGAGCTCGAATGAGGAGAGGATTAGCCAACAGAAGTGTCGGACACTAATCAAGCTACTAAACCTTTATTACCCAAAAGAATTATACAAGAGAGAGAGATAAAAAGAAAAACGCACCAGACAAGCTTACATAACTTACGACAAAAATAAAAGATAACCAATCCAAATCCAGGTCCGATCCGATTCGACCATGAAAACGAGGTATATATTAGGTCATTTCAAAAGTTTGTTCGCATTGCTCTCTAAAAAATCGTAACTCCCTGCTATCTGCCTAGATTTCCCTAGAATAATTTTTTCTAGAATGAAGACATCATGTAGTTTCTGATAATGGCTTAAAATCGTTCTATCAAGCACAAGTGGCAGAGTTAAAAATGCGAAAAGAGGACCACTCAAATATTGGTAATTTTAGAAAAGCTCACCAAAAATCTTAGAACGTTATGAAAAATACCGAAACAAACACAAACATGTATTTTATGTTCTCGTCTTTCTAGCTAGGCAAACTCCTTGTTCAACGACTGTTTTTGTGAAAAGTAATGATTTTTTAGGAATTTGCTATACGTTTCCATGAAAATCAAAATTGCTCTCCCTTAGCACAAAAATCCCTTATCTAGAAAGAGAAGGTCACAAAATCCCTGTTCTTGGCTTTCCCGCCTTTTTTGTGACGTTTTTGGGCTTCTTTGGGCATGCTCAAAAATTGCAGAACTAAGGTAATTTTCTTTATTTGCTTATAACTTGCAATCTTTTTCGTTTTAATATGTGGAAAAGGCACTACAGTAAAGAGCATAATTTTCTCTATCATGTAATAACACTTTCAGAATTTTTCGTGATCCAGCTTGAAAAGTGCCGATTTTGACTGATGTCATTCAGCTGCTTCTAACTCTCAAGCTTTCTCACGCCATTTTATGCCAAAGATACCCTTGTAAAGAGAAAGGTTTCCTCTTCCAAATAGAATTAAAATTAAGAAATTCCACCAAGAAGGAAGGAAGTTATGATATTTTGAAAAACTGGCGAACGAACTTTTGAAATGACCTAATATATATATATAATATATATATATATTAGGTTGGTCCGAAAGTTCTTGCGCATCATTTTCAAAATATCATAACTTCATTGCCACTCGATGGATTTCGTTAAGATTATACCTGTTCGAAAGAGGAATCCATGCTCTTTACCGCTGTACCTTCGCCATGAATTACTTTGAGAAACTTCGAGAGTTACAAGCAATTGAAGGAAATCAGTCAAAATTGGCATTTTTCGAGCTGGGTCACGAAAAATTCTGGAAGTATCTTTGTTGGATAGAGAAAATTATTCTCATTACAATGGTACTTCTCTGATGAGTTGAAACGAAAAAGATCGAAAGTTAGGAGCAAATAAAGAGAATTCCTTCACTTTGTAATTTTTGAGCATGGTCAAAAAAGCCCAGAAACGTCACAGAAAAAACGAAAAAGTCATAAACGTGGGTTTTGTGACCTTCTCTTTCTAGCTGAGCGGAAATCGTGCTAATCGAGAGCAATTTTGATTTTCGTGAAAAATGCAGGCCCGAAAATCCGAGAAAATCACGAAAAACAAAATTGCTCTCGATTAGCTCGAAAGTTGCTCAGCTAGAATGAGAAGGTCACAAAACCCACGTTCATGGCTTTTTCGTATTTTCTGTGACGTTTCTGGGCTTTTTTGACCATGCTAAAAAATTACAAAACTGAAAGAATTCTCTTTATTTGCTCCTAACTTTCGATCTTTTTCGTTTCAACTCATCAGAAAAGTACCATTGTAATGAGCATAATTTTCTCTATCATATAAAAGTACTTCCAGAATTTTTCGTGATCCAGCTCGAAAAATGCCAATTTTGACTGATTTCCTTCAATTGCTTGTAACTCTCGAAGTTTCTCAAAGTAATTCATGGCGAAGGTACGGCGATAAAGAGCATGGATTCCTCTTTCGAACAGGTATAATCTTAACGAAATCCATCGAGTGGCAAGGAAGTTATGATTTTTTGAAAATGATGCGCAAGAACTTTCGGACCGACCTAATATATACGAAAGTAATGTCGCTTTTTTCAAACGTACACCACACCTCGTGGAACAAAGATATCTAAGAGATTCTGCTAGCGTATGAGGCAGCATTTCATTCTCTTTCTGATGGTTACATAATCACTGCACAGAATCCAATAACCTCTCGAAAAATTATCAAAATTTGCGACTCATGCTTTTTGAGAAGGCCAAGTTTCAATATTTTTCTAAGTTTTTATAACAACCCTCGGAAGGAGTCCAAGTAATGGACGGATAGAGCAAACCCTACAGGAAACAGCACAACTTTTTTCTACTTTCCAGAGCTTGTCATAATTTTTGTAGAGATTTTTTGATAAAACCACCGAATTTTAGCAGACTCGTCTCAGACACAAATGCATCAAACACCAGTAAATCTTCGGATTTTGAAACTTACAAAGATGGATTATGGTTTAACACTAATTTTACAAAGCAAATAAGCGTTTACCGCTTCAGATTAGCAACTTTCGAAAGTTCCGGGTACAGCCTGGGGCGCCCTGGAAAACCTGAATTATGATGGTTTTATCCCGGAAAACTTGATGAATCGGAAACAAAAAACAGCTGGTAGAAAGAGGAGAAAAAGCTGCGTCAAATGACACCCGAGCTGCTTGCCGATTGTTGTTCTGTGAGATTTGAGTTGACCAAATATGGAATTTGATGGCATTGAAAAATTGGTTCCAGAAAGTAAAAGAAGCAAGCTAAGGAAAAGAAAAAAATTAATTGTGTTCTACAGGGTTTGCTCTATCTACCTGCCACTTGCACTTCTTCGGAGAATAGGTACAAAAATTTAGAAAAATAGCCGAACTTGACCATGGCAAAAAGCATGAGTAGCAGGTTTTGGTAATTTCTCGAGGGCTTATTGAAGATTATGCAATGAAATTACAACCATTAGAAAGAGAATGAAATGCTGTGTCGAATGCTCCTAAGATCTCTCGAAAATCTTAATCCCATGAATTGTGGCGTTCATTTGAAAAAAGCGACATTACTTTCGGAACGACCTAATATATATATTAGGTTGAACCGAAAGTTCGTTCGCACCATTTTCAAAAAATCATAACTTCTTTCCGTCACGACGATTTTGCGCAATTTAAGTTTTGTTAGAAAGCGTAAAGCATGAAGTTTCCAAAAGTCCCATAACGACATTCCAGCATGTTCAGATTGCAGAGATAGAAATGAAAGAACGAAAACATCCGAAATTCGGAATTTTTGAGAAACAATTCCAAAAATATAGAAACTGCGCGATAAAATCCATAAAAGCCATTATCCTAATATTTCTTATATTCGATTACTAACTGAGTTAAGTTTGTGCTGATCGAGCTCTTCTTCCAAAAGTTATGATTTTTTGAAAAAAATGCCGAAAAATCAATTTCTTAAGAATTCTTAGGAAAGTGATTTTTCGGAATTTTTTTCAAAAAATCATAACTTTTGAAAGAAGAGCTAGATCAGCACAAACTTAACTCAGTTAGTAATCAAATACAAGAAAAATTAGGATAATGGCTTTTTTGGATTTTATCGCACAGTTTCTAGATTTTTGGAATTGTTTCTCAAAAATTCCGAATTTTGGATGTTTTCGTTCTTTCATTTTTATCTCTGCAATCTGAACATGCTAGAAAGTCGCCAGGGGACTATTAGAAACTACATGCTTTACGCTTTCGAATAAATCTCAAAATGCGCAAAATCGTCGTGACGGAAAGAAGTTATGATTTTTTGAAAATGGTGCGAACGAACTTTCGGTTCAACCTTATATATATATATATATATATACAGGGTGTCCCAAAAAGATGTGCACACTGTTTAATCGTTAATAACTCTTCCGCTTTCATGTCTTTTGCCAAGCTTGAGGTACCATTCTGTAGAGCCAGGTCCCAACTTAGATTTGCAGCGCGGAGCGAATCATCGGCCTCTCTCCGTTACTGTAGGATTACGGTAAAAACTTCGAGAAGGATTTTAAGCCATTGAATGATGTATTTTTGCGGTATTTTGCTTCGGAAAGAAAGCCAAACAAGCCAGAAACTTTTGATGTGGGCTAATCAAAGTCGTTGATTCTAAATATGAAATTTGCGCTTCAGTAGTACTCTGCGTTGATACCACTGCTT
>CATQJL010000223.1:52748135-52766469 GCA_958299035.1 Cylicocyclus nassatus | reverse complement strand
TTATGTTTTCAGAAGGATATATTTATTTGCTCCTGAATTGTGGTCAAGAAAGTGGAAGCTATGAGACCTCGATTTTGAGGGCGGATGTGCAAAATGCTGGTGAAATTCTCACAGATGAGTATAGCAGCTTAATTTCACGACCATTAAAAGGTAAATGAAGAGAGCTATCCAATAATATGCCGATTCTATTGGGTTGTCGGATAATTTCCGTAACACTTTTTTAAAAAATTTCTAGGAAATTCTAGAAGCATTCTGAAAACCCCAAATTTGCAACAGGTTTAGGACATAGCAGGGTCTACCCATTAGCACGATTAATGCCGCAAATTTACTGATAATCAATAAGTTTACGGCAGTTTTGTAAAAAGTCAAATTTTTCAGCTTTTGTTTGATCTTTTTCTCTTCACCTACTTGCGCTTTTCCTCTTCCAGAATTTTTTTAGAACGTATTTTGGCATTGTCCCTCACATGGAAGCATTCCGGTGCCTCTAGCGTTTTAAAAACGAGGGGTAAAAGAAATATCAAAAAAATTCAAAAATTTCCTAAATTCTTCTTTTTATGTGCATCGTATAGAAATGAATACAGAAAACATGAAAATGATTTTTTGAAAATTTTTGAAGACGTTTTCTTTGTAAAAATTCCGATGATTGCAAAGATGGCGCACACTGAGATTTGAACCGCTCAGAAAAGTGTGAAGACAAGTCTGCGTTATCCCCCCTTATTAGCTGAACGATACAGATTGTGCGCTACCTGATACCACGTTGTCCGGTCTATCGCTCATCACCTGAGAAAATGCCAGCTCATTTACAAAAACGAGAAGAAACGGATTTTTAGCCACAAAGTGGGTGTTCTGCGCACGGATCGCGAATGCGACGTTACCCTTGTATAGGCCTTTTGACCCTGCCCATAACCCGTGAACATGAGATCTTTCCGAAGCTTCTGAGATGTGTGAGAACCAAAATAAAAATGTAACAGAAATTATCCGACAACCATTTGCACGTTAGGAAAAGGTTACGACTGATTTTATAATAATTTTGCACTGTGATTTTTACTCACAAAAACCTTCATAACTCCTCGCCCAGAAGGAAGTTTGATGGAAAAAATTGTTTGGAATATAGGCCTAAAAAACGGACATTATTTTTGCAACAACCTAATAGCTTTGTTTTGGCTGTACTGTCAATGTATAACTGCGAATTATAAAACGTAATTCCGTATCGCATCCTTCGGTTTATTCCAGGTGTTGTTTTCCAAAAAAATATCTGTTTTCGTCATGTTTTTAACCAAGTCGTAAACTTAAACTAGGGTTAGCACGATTTCGAGCCTTGATCACGTGATCATAAATCACGTGCCAAAACTCAGCCAAACTCAAGAAGTTCCTACTTACAAGGGGAGGAAGGTTGGTCGAAGTGGCCTTTCGAAATGAGATGTACACTATCTTGTAGAGCTTGAAACTCTGACTCCAAATCTAGCTTTGCTGTCTGCTGCGGGCTTCTGGGCGAGGAGTTATGAAGGTTTTTGTGAGTAAAAATCACAGTGCAAAATTATTATGAAATCAGTTGTAACCTTTTCCTAACGTGCAAATGAGGCAGCAGCGAGTTGGTATATTTGAATCAAGAATATCTGTTACACCGAGTGACCCGATTACCAGCTAAGCCCTAGAAAAAATTGTTACGACTGATTTTACAGTGATCTTGCATTCAACTTTTTACTCACAAAAACCTTCTAACTCCTGGCCCAGAAGCCCGCAGCAGATAGCAAAATTTGGAATCTCCGTTCCAAGCTCTACAAGACAGTATACATCTCATTTCAAAAGGCCACTTCGACCAACCTTCCTTTCCTTGTTAGCAACTACCTTCTGCGGATGTTTGATCTAGAGGATGTTTCGTGATTCTTTCTAGGATTTGTTAAGATCGTGACGCAGTGTCCACCTATCCAAACAAAATGTTTTCTATTCTATTTATCTCATTACTCAGCTCTTACTTCACTGTGGATACCCCACCGATAGTTTTTTTAGCCTATGCCCAGAGTATTCCTCTACTGGTAAGCCTGGTTCGACAGGGGTTCAGTCGGTATACCTGTCACTCCGAAGGCTCCAGGCATGCCATCTGGTGTTAGAGGCGCACCAGTGCATACTTGGCCGACTGGTGTGCGAACTATTATCTCTGTTTACGCTTGAGGGAACAGCGGCTTCAGTTCTAGCGGTAATGAGCTTGATTTTACAAAAGCCTTATTTCTAGCGGTGGACCTGATGTCCATTTGCCTGTATGTTACTAACTCCCCTTGAGTTCGTTGAGTTGGACGCTCTAACTTTCAGTATTGTTGTAGCGCACATATGTGCACAAATAAATAAATAAATAAATCCATATACAATGTGCTTACTTCACCGTAGGACTTTACATGCTGAGTTTCTAGGGTAAGGTCGGAACTTTTAAAAAACACAACAAGAACGCAGAGATTTTCTAAGCGCTAAACAAGTTAATCTATAAAAAGAAAGCTTAATTCATCTCATAGAGTTGATAGGAGCTAATTAGAGTGCTTTAGCCACAGGAAAGCAAACGTTTCTTGAGCGCAGTGCCTCCAAAGCATTTTGAGCCATTTGAGAAGAGTAACGCCCCTTTTAACATATTCGCGACAAAGCCGATTTTTCGATCACTGCCGTGGGTCGTATTGTCCGAAGTGGTAGTCTTTTTGAAGAAAATTCAATCATGTTTCCGAGAAGTTTCCCACAAGGGTTATCGAAGGCGCTGATTGCAGAAATACGATTTATTTCGGTTTTTGACATTATACAGTAGTCATTCTGTACAAACCCAACATCATGGATTTTCATAAACAATTTTGTTTTGGGGTTATTTCACGTGCCGATCACGATTATAGTGTCTACTTTGTTTACTACTTTCCCACGGTGGGACTACGGTAGCAGTACGGTAGAATTTTCATAAGAATCAAGAAACTGATGGAAGAAGAAGGTAGCAGAACTTGAGACTATTATTTTCGTAACCAGCATGCTAAAAACCTATCTATGTAAGGTTTGAGTTTCCTGGGATGAACAATGCGAAAAATCAATAAAATCAATAAAATCGATAATTTTTGATGGGCTGACATCAGTCTCGTACCCTTCCTGCATTTCTCGTGCATGTAAACTTGATTTTTCAAAAACAGCACTTTCTGCAAAAAATTTGAGCTAAAGTCTGTGCCTCACCTCTATCTACGGTATACCTACCGTAACATTACTTTACAGTATCCCGAATACGGACCACTCTGGCTGGAGCTTCGCCAAGGTGTCCAAATCATGTGCCAGAACCCTGTAGAATCCCATCGTATACTGACAAAGGTCGACCCACCGGTGGGTCGTAATGTCGTGAATGTGTTAAAAGCAGCGTCCGGGCAGATTTGGACATCATTGGATACTTTCAAAGCCAAGTACTAATACCTCGATCCAAAACTATCGCACAATCGCAATCCGATCTTGTACACCTCCTGTAAAAGGAGAAAATCGGCGCAAAAAACGCCGAGCCTTGAGGACCACGCCCACTTCTTTGCACGGCCCGCCCCTAAACGAAATCTTCTCAGCCTTTGACGTGTTTTTACGTGGCAAACACAATGGGACACATAGAGTATGTCCGTCAATGCTTGCTTTCGACAAGGATTGCGTTTGAAGCAAGACGAGTGCTTATTCGTCCACGTTTCTCACAAAATTCTCTCAAAAATGGTGTTTTTGAAGAATTCCTTTTTAGTGCCATATTTGGAATCAGCGCCAAAAACGGCCTGGAAGAGATTCTGCCTGGACGCTGTCTTCAACTGACTGCGCTGTGTTTGATATTTTATTTTATACTACTAGTGAGCCAGTAATTAAGGGTGCTAGACGTATCCTCGCGTTTCGGGACCGCACCGCGGTTTCCCGCTATTTGATGATTTTCAAATTGGCCTTACGATTCTTTATATATTAGAACTAACTACACGAAAAGTGTGCCAAAAAATTGCAAAAAAACTTGCAAAGAAACTCTCGAGACAAAATTCTTGAAAACAAAAGCACCAACACGAGATTGGCACAGTAACATTTGCTCTTGATCTTCAGTTCGTCTTCCGTCGGGGCTATGCGTCGTTCCTCTTAAGGCGAGGGTTCTGTCAAGATCCTACGCCCAAACCTAGACGCGAATAAGGCCAATATTTACCTAGGGGCGATGTCAACTTTACCCAGGCGGACGAATCTGCCAGAGACCCTGGGCGTGAAAGAAGGGGGGACCTCAAGGCCAAGGCCCAGTCTCGCCAACTTGCGGAATCCTTAAAGACACCGTTCACCTAGAGCGAGGGTTGACGAGATTACGATGGCATACTAGCGTGGGCCCCTAAACCACTCAAACCCCCAAGCTGCGCAGCAAAAGATTGCTTCCGGAGCGAGAAATCCGCTCCGGAAGAGACGTAATCTGGTGCTGGTCACTCCGCCCAGCTGGTTACCACGCCCACTTTGAAGGCTTGCATGTAGCGCGCCCGGCAAATATCAGCGCCGCAGTCCCGCGACTTGTATTGCACCGTTCTTTAAAACGGGAGTATTTGAGGATTTCGCAGATTCTCGACTACATATTCGGAATCAGGACCTTCAGAAGGCCCGGAAGCGACAAAAACATGGAAGTCGAGGATTTGGGTGGACGGTGCCTTCAAACGGCTACTAGTGCGAGAAGACGCGAGTATATAGCTTGTTGTGTTAGAGAGCAAAAATAGGCTTGATCTAGTGACTTAGAAATCAAAATTCTTCAGACTTGTCAAACTTGTTTATAGTAAAAGAGGAAATCAAAGCGTTAAGCTAAGTTGTGCTACTGTGTTAGAGCGCTAACTTCAAACGTCAAAGATTCCAAAAGACGACAAAACATTGATTTCGGCTAAGTTTTTGCGGAATTTTGCGGATGTTCTAGAGAAGGTTATAGCTCTTGGAAAAAGCTCAAGCCACCTTGCGGTGCGCTATATAAAATTGAAAGCGAGAGAGAGTCTTCTGTTTCCCAGTCTCCTATATCCCAGACCAAATCACCCGATCGATTTCCATAAGGTCTAAAAGACCAATATTCACTAGGCTTTAATGTGGTTTCCAATCTGATGATGCGAAAGCAGAAAATTAGGTCATTACATTAGGTCATTCGTCTGTACTTCAAGCTCCGTAGCTTTAATGCGGTAAGCCTTGCCTCATGCGATGGCAATGACTGGGGATAATCAGCATTTGGGTAGCATCTGTAGTACATAATTTTTGTGAAAGTAAAGTTCTTTGCACTTTTTCAAGTTTTTCAATGTTTTTCTTCAAGTGTGGAGATACACTGGAGATGCATACTTTAGATGCGGCAATACGTAAGGTCCACAAAGTCTGACAAGAAGGTTGAGATCAGTGCTATGGGTGCTCCCCAGTATAATGAAAAGAATTGATAGAGCTTTTCTGGTAATCACTTCGTAATGATGTGTGAAACTAAGCTGATCATCAACAAGGATAAAATCTTTGGTGTTCCCACAGATTTCCAGGTCAATGCCATCACACTGGTAAGTGCAGGGCTGAGAGTTGCCAAGATGTAAGACCTTTGATTTGCGCGCATTGACAGGTACATATATCCCAGCTTTTAGCCAGAGGATCATTTTAGCCATCGAACTTGAAATTGATTCGCGCGCCTCCTTCTCATCATTATAACAGAAGTATACCTCTATACCCGTGATGACTTCATATATGTCTAAACAAGCTCACCCCCTTTCCATTCCCAGGAAGATTTTGCGGACTGGACTTGAACTGATTCAGTGGGGAGTTTGCCTTTTTTGTTTTATTTTTTGTTGCTGGTTATTTGGTGTGATGCTTCGTTTTTCTGTTGTATGGGCACGCCTTGTGCGTATTGAATAAATAAATAAATAAATAAATAAATATTTTGATATGTCTGCAAAAAGTTTGGATCCTAATTTCCGGATGAGTTTTTAGAAACGGCAGTTCTGCTGTATACGTAAGAAAGAGTAGTGGAGAAAGTATACCACCTTGAAGTACACCAGTGCTACAACAAAATCGTTCTGAGTGACCGTTCCCAACGCGCAATGTCATCCCTCTGTTCTTGAAATAAGATGAGAACCAGGAAAGTAGTTGCTCGAATACCGTATGTTTCAAGTTTTGAAAGTAGTTTTAAGTGGTTTACTCTATCAAAGGCCTTGGATCACAAAAGACGATATCTACCTGAACCATGGTTTACAGCATTTATCCGTCGTAGAACGAATCAGAGAGTAACGCCGTTGTCGAACCTCCACGGAGGAAGCCATGCTGAACCGAAGTCTTGTGCCTATCTGACCACTCAATTGATCTCTCACTGACAATTTTTTCAAGGATTTTACCAGAGGGGATACTGATCGGGCGGAAATTGGAAACTACACTGAGATGTTTGCGTTTAAGTGTGGCAGTAACCAGCGCTTCTTTTCAAATTTGTGGCACCTGACCGAGTAAAAAAGAAGCATTAAAAATGAAGGACAACGGAATGATGAGGACCCGGGCACACTTTCGGTAAATGATTTGTGGAAGCCCGTCATATGCCGCGGAACTCGTTGGTTTCAATTTCGTTAGAACCTCGTGAATTTTGTAAGGCTCAACAAAAAACTCTGTGCAGCCTTCGCTTATTTCAAGCAATTTTGTGTAAGGAGCGGGACTTCTTGCATCAGTAGAGTTGTTCGTTGATGTGAAAAAGCCAGAAAAGTATTTACTGGTACCTCATGTATTCCCTTGTTCATCTGTAAAGAGACTAAGCTTTAGTTGCCCCTTGGTCTTGAATCTAAAATATTAATAGAGCTGCTTTGATTGTTGCTTGAAAGACGTTTTTCGCGGTTGGCCAAATATTTCTTGATATGATGGCTGATATCCTTACATACCTTTCTATAAGGTTGATTATTCAACGCGTCAGGTAATTTTGCAAAAAGTCTGGTTTTTTTCTCTAAGAGGTTTCAGATGTGGCTAGGACAGTCTACTGTTTGAGGAGTTTCAGACCGGAAAGGGACATGCTTGGCAAGGATATCATACAGCACCCTACAACAGCGATGGTAAAGGTCGTCAATTGATTCGTAATTCGCGAAGACGTCATACCAGCTGATCTTTTGTAGATCATTATTGATTTTGGCAAAGTCTGCTTTCCGGAAATCGAGATACGGCAGAAACGCGCTTTTTCTTTGGTTAAAATTAGTCTCGAAACTCATAGTATTGTGGTCTGTGGAGCAAAAGGAGGCAGTATTTCAACATTGTAAACTATCCTTCTTGTTGAAAATACCAAATCAACTGCTGAATTGTCCCTAGTGGGAATGGACACATTTTGATGGAGGTTATTATTGCGAAAGAAGGAAATAAGCCGAGTATTAGCGCGAGTGGCAGGAGGTAGAACATCTATAAATGAAATCACCCAGGACTATGGTATCAAATGGGAGGGAGCATAGATCATGTAGGAGATTAGCCAAAGAAAGGTGATCACTGCTTGTAGAATGTGGTGGCCGGCAAACGACGATAAATCTTAAAGGAGAGAAAAAAGAGGATGACCATATGTCAAGACAAAGGATGTCAGAATCGAATTTAACGGAGATTTGTACATGCTCTACGACTAGCTCGGTCTGTACAATGGATAGTGTCGGAGAATAGAAACAAAGAAAAGTGTGCAAAAGGAAAATTTTATTGACTAAACTACGTGAATTGAAAAGCAAACAAAAAAGGGGTGCAGAGCTTTGAGGCCTGTTTAGAAGTTTTCCTGGCTATGCATAGCAAGTTCCGACGTGTGCCGAAGCTCTCCTTTATACTCTGTCCATTCTTTAGTAGCCTTCCCCTTGTTTCTTTCTCTCGCAATCTGCCTTAATTCAAATTCTTGGTTGTGTTTTACAGTCATGCTTCTGCGAACATATACAGAGTGTCCCAAAAAGATGTGCACACTGTTTGATCGTTAGTAACTCTCTTGCTTTCAGGTATTTTGCCCAGCTTAAGGTATTATTGTGTAGACCGAGGTTCATCTTAGATTGAAGTATGGAGCGAATCATCAAGCACTCTTCATTACTGTAGGATTACGGTACGGTATGAACTTTAAGCTCATAGCGTTATGGTGGAATATTCCTTTTAATGAGATAATTTCAAAAAGAACTGAAAATTTGTGTAGTAAGGTTTTCGGGCACGCTGATTTCACTATATAACTTTTCACAAGCTTTTCGAGCTTTCTTGATGTCGTAATCACATGTCTAACAAACATTGGAAAAACACTTGTTACCCTAAATCTGAAATAGCTACAGAAAGACGCACTACGCTGAAGTGGAAGCTTCATATTCAGAATCAGCGATTACGATTAGCTCACTTCAAGAGCTTCTGATTTGTTTGGCTTTGCTTTCGACGCAAAATACCGCTTGCAATGGCTTAAATTCCTCCTCGAAGTTTCTACCATAATCTTACAGTAACGAAGAGCTATTCGTTCCATACTGTTAATCTAAGTTGAAGCTCGCTCTATAGGGTATCTAAAACTCGGGAAAAGACATGAAAGCAAGAGTATTGACGATCAAACAGTGTGCACATCTTATGTTCAGTATAGTAGTTCTCAATAAGTTAAAGCGTTCCAAGATTGTTATTCGTTTATCCATATAACATCAATACAGTAAGCAGGTCGACGTTTCGGCAAGGTCGCCTTTTTCAAGACCTGGAAAGTGAGTCAGTATTCGACGCTCCAAGGGTAGACATACCTTCAGCGATACACTTCAAGTGGCTGTCCACCACTCTGACACTTAGTCAGGCCACTATATGCTAACTCGTGTGATGGAATGAGGTTCCCTTCTAAGGTCAGACTCAAATCCACACAATGATAAGAATGGGATGAGCTCACTATTGATAGCCATTTTCTCTTCCTTTCTGTTCAGTTTGGGACATTTGGACGTGATCCAACAAGCTTCTATGGTCTTTCGTGCTGTAATGTCGGTTTCTTTCGAAAGGATAGCAACGCTAATTTGAAACTCTATGTCCTGGTGGCAAAGTACACGATGTGCGCCAAAAGGCGTGGACACTCGCGATTTTCTCATTCCGTCCAAATGTTCGTTAATTCGTACATACAGCGGTCTTCCTGTTTCTCCAATATATTCTTCCCCACACAGTTTACAAGATAAGTACACTGCGCCACGACACATGCAATCTCCCGGTTTGTTAGAATTGCATATATTACAGTCTGTTTTTGAACAGGCTGGATCGTAACCTCTGTTACGCACCAGGCGCTGCTTGAGGTTTGGGGGTGGGACTTCGACAACTCTAAGCATATTTTGCAGGCCAGCTTTATGAACGCAGTTTCTAATCGCAGCGCTTAACTTATCCGATATGAATGGCATAAGGAATGACACCTTTTCGCAACTGACATCATTGAAAACTGTAGCATTATCCTTGTGACGAACGTTTGTGTTTTCGTTTTTCGACAGCAGGTAACCGTTTGCGTGTGCAATTTGGATAGCCTGTTTGGTCGATGCGGATTCTAAAGTGCTATTTGAAGATACTCTTTTTGACGTCCGCAGCATGTTTCTGATAATGCTAAGTTTCATTTTAATTGGGTGTGCAGAAGAGTAATGTACAAGTATGTTCTTATTGGTTGGTTTTCTATACCAGCGTGTTCTGTACTCTCCTCTGCATAAGCAGATCTGGACATTGAGGAATGGCAACCATCCCTGCTTAGGTGTTTCCCTTGTGAATTTGATGTCAGTTGATTGAGCATTGAGTATGTCAAAGCATAGGTCCATTTCCGCTTGTGTTGGACACACGATGATAGTATCATCAATGTATCTGTAGTAAAGAACAGGTCGGCGGTTGAGAATTGGTTTTTCTATCTTTGACATAAATGCTATTGCTAAAATAGGTGCCAAACGCTGACCCATTGCGAGTCCCCTAGTTTGTTTATAATACTGTCCCGCCCATTTGAAAACCGAACATTCTAAACATTCACTCAACAATGCCATAATTTGTTGTATGTTAAAGCCATAGAAATTGATACTGTTACTCTTTTCGGACATTAATTCGAAAACGGCTTCTAACGCATTGGAATTTGAGACATTTGTAAATAGAGAGGTGACGTCAAAGGATTCTATGACGTCATTTTCACTGAATCGCGCAGTTTTCAAATGGTTAAGTAAGGCATTCGTATTGGACAAGTGTGCGGGGACATGTTTTAGTAATTGTGTCAATATCAGATTGAGTAACCAGGATATCCTGTGTGTCGGACCACCGACGTTACTGATGATAGGGCGAACTTTGTAGTCCGAAGGATTTTCTGAATTGAGCAAGTCGGATGGTAATTTGTGTGTTTTAATGAGTACGTATAGTACAGGACAGACTGGTACATCAATCTTGAGGCGGGATACAGTTCGCTTTGCGAGGCCTGCTGTTCGCGCTATTTCAGTCCAAACCTTGTTCAACTTTTTATATTGTTTTGTGAATTCTTGCTCAGAAGATACGCAATATGTTGTGTCGTCTTGGAGATGCTGTTGTATTATGGCAATCTCCAACTGTTTCGGCATAACTATGAATTCACCTCCCTTATCAGTGATCCCGATTTTGATATTCGTAGCTGAGAGTTCTCGAAGTTCTCTCAAACCTCTTCTTTGCGCTGGTGTAAGATTAGGGACTTGACTTGTGCGGTTATATCGTTTGAGAACAGTGAAGACCGAAGTGGCAAATACTTGAAAAGCAGAGTCAATGGAAGGTATTGGCTCTTGCGGCTTGTAGAACATGGGCGGGAATGGTATCGCAGGCAATGCCACGGTCACTCTCGGTTTGGATTGTTGTTGTTCTATCTTTGCTTTGTAACGTAAGCGATCTTGAACTTGCTGTAAATTGCCTACAATTTTACGCATGACACCAGGACATAATGATTGCGCGGGTGAGAAGCTTGGCCCCAAACTGAGTAAGGATGAGGCATCCTTTGATATAGTTGCACCGCCAACAATAGTGACTCGTGACTGAATGAATTCATTGTGGTCAGTATGAGTAGCATTTTGGTGGTCTGACAAACAAAGGTTGGTGGACGCTACTGTTTTGGATGATTGTCTACTTTCTAGCAACTTGTCGAATTTTCGTTGTAATCGCACTTTGGCATTGGAGCGAATCGAGTAGCAAATGCTCTTAGACTCACTCACCACTCTATTCCAGAGGCTCCCAGGCAGAAACCGTTCACAATACAACTCTTTAGCTACACATTTCTTAATCAAACTATACATAAAGTTCTTTGCCACCAGGACATAGAGTTTCAAATTAGCGTTGCTATCCTTTCGAAAGAAACCGACATTACAGCACGAAAGACCATAGAAGCTTGTTGGATCACGTCCAAATGTCCCAAACTGAACAGAAAGGAAGAGAAAATGGCTATCAATAGTGAGCTCATCCCATTCTTATCATTGTGTGGATTTGAGTCTGACCTTAAAAGGGAACCTCATTCCATCACACGAGTTAGCATATAGTGGCCTGACTAAGTGTCAGAGTGGTGGACAGCCACTTGAAGTGTATCGCTGAAGGTATGTCTACCCTTGGAGCGTCGAATACTGACTCACTTTCCAGGTCTTGAAAAAGACGACCTTGCCGAAACGTCGACCTGCTTACTGTATTGATGTTATATGGATAAACGAATAACAATCTTGGAACGCTTTAACTTATTGAGAACTACTATACTGAACATAAAATGCCAAGATTCAAGGATGGTCGAGCATGGAAAATCATGTCGCATATACCAGCGAAATATTTTCGACTAGTTAGAGAAGTGTTGTCAATGAGGCAAAACATCGTCGCTACGAGGCAGACCACTCATTTTCTCCATCGATGTCTGGACAATCGTTTGATTCCCAACTTCATAAGAAAGAAAAATTTACACCAGACATGTGGGCTCCCGAAAGGTGACTGGCAGATACATAAAATCGAATTACAACTTTTGAAAATGGCCCTAAGGGCGAAGAAGAACTTTATGTATAGTTTGATTAAGAAATGTGTAGCTAAAGAGTTGTATTGTGAACGGTTTCTGCCTGGGAGCCTCTGGAATAGAGTGGTGAGTGAGTCTAAGAGCATTTGCTACTCGATTCGCTCCAATGCCAAAGTGCGATTACAACGAAAATTCGACAAGTTGCTAGAAAGTAGACAATCATCCAAAACAGTAGCGTCCACCAACCTTTGTTTGTCAGACCACCAAAATGCTACTCATACTGACCACAATGAATTCATTCAGTCACGAGTCACTATTGTTGGCGGTGCAACTATATCAAAGGATGCCTCATCCTTACTCAGTTTGGGGCCAAGCTTCTCACCCGCGCAATCATTATGTCCTGGTGTCATGCGTAAAATTGTAGGCAATTTACAGCAAGTTCAAGATCGCTTACGTTACAAAGCAAAGATAGAACAACAACAATCCAAACCGAGAGTGACCGTGGCATTGCCTGCGATACCATTCCCGCCCATGTTCTACAAGCCGCAAGAGCCAATACCTTCCATTGACTCTGCTTTTCAAGTATTTGCCACTTCGGTCTTCACTGTTCTCAAACGATATAACCGCACAAGTCAAGTCCCTAATCTTACACCAGCGCAAAGAAGAGGTTTGAGAGAACTTCGAGAACTCTCAGCTACGAATATCAAAATCGGGATCACTGATAAGGGAGGTGAATTCATAGTTATGCCGAAACAGTTGGAGATTGCCATAATACAACAGCATCTCCAAGACGACACAACATATTGCGTATCTTCTGAGCAAGAATTCACAAAACAATATAAAAAAGTTTGAACAAGGTTTGGACTGAAATAGCGCGAACAGCAGGCCTCGCAAAGCGAACTGTATCCCGCCTCAAGATTGATGTACCAGTCTGTCCTGTACTATACGTACTCATTAAAACACACAAATTACCATCCGACTTGCTCAATTCAGAAAATCCTTCGGACTACAAAGTTCGCCCTATCATCAGTAACGTCGGTGGTCCGACACACAGGATATCCTGGTTACTCAATCTGATATTGACACAATTACTAAAACATGTCCCCGCACACTTGTCCCAATACGAATGCCTTACTTAACCATTTGAAAACTGCGCGATTCAGTGAAAATGACGTCATAGAATCCTTTGACGTCACCTCTCTATTTACAAATGTCTCAAATTCCAATGCGTTAGAAGCCGTTTTCGAATTAATGTCCGAAAAGAGTAACAGTATCAATTTCTATGGCTTTAACATACAACAAATTATGGCATTGTTGAGTGAATGTTTAGAATGTTCGGTTTTCAAATGGGCGGGACAGTATTATAAACAAACTAGGGGACTCGCAATGGGTCAGCGTTTGGCACCTATTTTAGCAATAGCATTTATGTCAAAGATAGAAAAACCAATTCTCAACCGCCGACCTGTTCTTTACTACAGATACATTGATGATACTATCATCGTGTGTCCAACACAAGCGGAAATGGACCTATGCTTTGACATACTCAATGCTCAATCAACTGACATCAAATTCACAAGGGAAACACCTAAGCAGGGATGGTTGCCATTCCTCAATGTCCAGATCTGCTTATGCAGAGGAGAGTACAGAACACGCTGGTATAGAAAACCAACCAATAAGAACATACTTGTACATTACTCTTCTGCACACCCAATTAAAATGAAACTTAGCATTATCAGAAACATGCTGCGGACGTCAAAAAGAGTATCTTCAAATAGCACTTTAGAATCCGCATCGACCAAACAGGCTATCCAAATTGCACACGCAAACGGTTACCTGCTGTCGAAAAACGAAAACACAAACGTTCGTCACAAGGATAATGCTACAGTTTTCAATGATGTCAGTTGCGAAAAGGTGTCATTCCTTATGCCATTCATATCGGATAAGTTAAGCGCTGCGATTAGAAACTGCGTTCATAAAGCTGGCCTGCAAAATATGCTTAGAGTTGTCGAAGTCCCACCCCCAAACCTCAAGCAGCGCCTGGTGCGTAACAGAGGTTACGATCCAGCCTGTTCAAAAACAGACTGTAATATATGCAATTCTAACAAACCGGGAGATTGCATGTGTCGTGGCGCAGTGTACTTATCTTGTAAACTGTGTGGGGAAGAATATATTGGAGAAACAGGAAGACCGCTGTATGTACGAATTAACGAACATTTGGACGGAATGAGAAAATCGCGAGTGTCCACGCCTTTTGGCGCACATCGTGTACTTTGCCACCAGGACATAGAGTTTCAAATTAGCGTTGCTATCCTTTCGAAAGAAACCGACATTACAGCACGAAAGACCATAGAAGCTTGTTGGATCACGTCCAAATGTCCCAAACTGAACAGAAAGGAAGAGAAAATGGCTATCAATAGTGAGCTCATCCCATTCTTATCATTGTGTGGATTTGAGTCTGACCTTAGAAGGGAACCTCATTCCATCACACGAGTTAGCATATAGTGGCCTGACTAAGTGTCAGAGTGGTGGACAGCCACTTGAAGTGTATCGCTGAAGGTATGTCTACCCTTGGAGCGTCGAATACTGACTCACTTTCCAGGTCTTGAAAAAGGCGACCTTGCCGAAACGTCGACCTGCTTACTGTATTGATGTTATATGGATAAACGAATAACAATCTTGGAACGCTTTAACTTATTGAGAACTACTATACTGAACATAAGATGTGCACACTGTTTGATCGTCAATACTCTTGCTTTCATGTCTTTTCCCGAGTTTTAGATACCCTATAGAGCGAGCTTCAACTTAGATTAACAGTATGGAACGAATAGCTCTTCGTTACTGTAAGATTATGGTAGAAACTTCGAGGAGGAATTTAAGCCATTGCAAGCGGTATTTTGCGTCGAAAGCAAAGCCAAACAAATCAGAAGCTCTTGAAGTGAGCTAATCGTAATCGCTGATTCTGAATATGAAGCTTCCACTTCAGCGTAGTGCGTCTTTCTGTAGCTATTTCAGATTTAGGGTAACAAGTGTTTTTTCCAATGTTTGTTAGACATGTGATTACGACATCAAGAAAGCTCGAAAAGCTTGTGAAAAGTTATATAGTGAAATCAGCGTGCCCGAAAACCTTACTACACAAATTTTCAGTTCTTTTTGAAATTATCTCATTAAAAGGAATATTCCACCATAACGCTATGAGCTTAAAGTTCATACCGTACCGTAATCCTACAGTAATGAAGAGTGCTTGATGATTCGCTCCATACTTCAATCTAAGATGAACCTCGGTCTACACAATAATACCTTAAGCTGGGCAAAATACCTGAAAGCAAGAGAGTTACTAACGATCAAACAGTGTGCACATCTTTTTGGGACACTCTGTATATGTTCGCAGAAGCATGACTGTAAAAACACAACCAAGAATTTGAATTAAGGCAGATTGCGAGAGAAAGAAACAAGGGGAAGGCTACTAAAGAATGGACAGAGTATAAAGGAGAGCTTCGGCACACGTCGGAACTTGCTATGCATAGCCAGGAAAACTTCTAAACAGGCCTCAAAGCTCTGCACCCCTTTTTTGTTTGCTTTTCAATTCACGTAGTTTAGTCAATAAAATTTTCCTTTTGCACACTTTTCTTTGTTTCTATTCTCCGACACTATCCATTGTACAGACCGAGCTAGTCGTAGAGCATGTACAAATCTCCGTTAAATTCGATTCTGACATCCTTTGTCTTGACATATGGTCATCCTCTTTTTTCTCTCCTTTAAGATTTATCGTCGTTTGCCGGCCACCACATTCTACAAGCAGTGATCACCTTTCTTTGGCTAATCTCCTACATGATCTATGCTCCCTCCCATTTGATACCATAGTCCTGGGTGATTTCATTTATAGATGTTCTACCTCCTGCCACTCGCGCTAATACTCGGCTTATTTCCTTCTTTCGCAATAATAACCTCCATCAAAATGTGTCCATTCCCACTAGGGACAATTCAGCAGTTGATTTGGTATTTTCAACAAGAAGGATAGTTTACAATGTTGAAATACTGCCTCCTTTTGCTCCACAGACCACAATACTATGAGTTTCGAGACTAATTTTAACCAAAGAAAAAGCGCGTTTCTGCCGTATCTCGATTTCCGGAAAGCAGACTTTGCCAAAATCAATAATGATCTACAAAAGATCAGCTGGTATGACGTCTTCGCGAATTACGAATCAATTGACGACCTTTACCATCGCTGTTGTAGGGTGCTGTATGATATCCTTGCCAAGCATGTCCCTTTCCGGTCTGAAACTCCTCAAACAGTAGACTGTCCTAGCCACATCTGAAACCTCTTAGAGAAAAAAACCAGACTTTTTGCAAAATTACCTGACGCGTTGAATAATCAACCTTATAGAAAGGTATGTAAGGATATCAGCCATCATATCAAGAAATATTTGGCCAACCGCGAAAAAACGTCTTTCAAGCAACAATCAAAGCAGCTCTATTAATATTTTAGATTCAAGACCAAGGGGCAACTAAAGCTTAGTCTCTTTACAGATGAACAAGGGAATACATGAGGTACCAGTAAATACTTTTCTGGCTTTTTCACATCAACGAACAACTCTACTGATGCAAGAAGTCCCGCTCCTTACACAAAATTGCTTGAAATAAGCGAAGGCTGCACAGAGTTTTTTGTTGAGCCTTACAAAATTCACGAGGTTCTAACGAAATTGAAACCAACGAGTTCCGCGGCATATGACGGGCTTCCACAAATCATTTACCGAAAGTGTGCCCGGGTCCTCATCATTCCGTTGTCCTTCATTTTTAATGCTTCTTTTTTACTCGGTCAGGTGCCACAAATTTGAAAAGAAGCGCTGGTTACTGCCACACTTAAACGCAAACATCTCAGTGTAGTTTCCAATTTCCGCCCGATCAGTATCCCCTCTGGTAAAATCCTTGAAAAAATTGTCAGTGAGAGATCAATTGAGTGGTCAGATAGGCACAAGACTTCGGTTCAGCATGGCTTCCTCCGTGGAGGTTCGACAACGGCGTTACTCTCTGATTCGTTCTACGACGGATAAATGCTGTAAACCATGGTTCAGGTAGATATCGTCTTTTGTGATCCAAGGCCTTTGATAGAGTAAACCACTTAAAACTACTTTCAAAACTTGAAACATACGGTATTCGAGCAACTACTTTCCTGGTTCTCATCTTATTTCAAGAACAGAGGGATGACATTGCGCGTTGGGAACGGTCACTCAGAACGATTTTGTTGTAGCACTGGTGTACTTCAAGGTGGTATACTTTCTCCACTACTCTTTCTTACGTATACAGCAGAACTGCCGTTTCTAAAAACTCATCCGGAAATTAGGATCCAAACTTTTTGCAGACATATCAAAATATTTATTTATTTATTTATTTATTTATTCAATACGCACAAGGCGTGCCCATACAACAGAAAAACGAAGCATCACACCAAATAACCAGCAACAAAAAATAAAACAAAAAAGGCAAACTCCCCACTGAATCAGTTCAAGTCCAGTCCGCAAAATCTTCCTGGGAATGGAAAGGGGGTGAGCTTGTTTAGACATATATGAAGTCATCACGGGTATAGAGGTATACTTCTGTTATAATGATGAGAAGGAGGCGCGCGAATCAATTTCAAGTTCGATGGCTAAAATGATCCTCTGGCTAAAAGCTGGGATATATGTACCTGTCAATGCGCGCAAATCAAAGGTCTTACATCTTGGCAACTCTCAGCCCTGCACTTACCAGTGTGATGGCATTGACCTGGAAATCTGTGGGAACACCAAAGATTTTATCCTTGTTGATGATCAGCTTAGTTTCACACATCATTACGAAGTGATTACCAGAAAAGCTCTATCAATTCTTTTCATTATACTGGGGAGCACCCATAGCACTGATCTCAACCTTCTTGTCAGACTTTGTGGACCTTACGTATTGCCGCATCTAAAGTATGCATCTCCAGTGTATCTCCACACTTGAAGAAAAACATTGAAAAACTTGAAAAAGTGCAAAGAACTTTACTTTCACAAAAATTATGTACTACAGATGCTACCCAAATGCTGATTATCCCCAGTCATTGCCATCGCATGAGGCAAGGCTTACCGCATTAAAGCTACGGAGCTTGAAGTACAGACGAATGACCTAATGTAATGACCTAATTTTCTGCTTTCGCATCATCAGATTGGAAACCACATTAAAGCCTAGTGAATATTGGTCTTTTAGACCTTATGGAAATCGATCGGGTGATTTGGTCTGGGATATAGGAGACTGGGAAACAGAAGACTCTCTCTCGCTTTCAATTTTATATAGCGCACCGCAAGGTGGCTTGAGCTTTTTCCAAGAGCTATAACCTTCTCTAGAACATCCGCAAAATCTTCAGACTTGTCAAACTTGTTTATAGTAAAAGAGGAAATCAAAGCGTTTAAGCTAAGTTGTGCG